>SSSI01007839.1:0-44459 GCA_004796505.1 Oryzaephilus surinamensis | reverse complement strand
TAATTTATTGTTTACTGAATCATTGTATTTTGCTGCTGCTTTTGTGAAAATTGGTTCCCCTTGTTCTCCCTCATACATGCCCAATAGAAGTCCTTTCTACAATTTTTAAAATTTGAAATTATTGTGAAAAAACTAATTTTGTAATAAATTTTTTTATTACTCTGTTGTCGCCGCTACAGTCATCTGAAGAGGAATATCGATGGCAGGGCTTTAACTTTAATGCACTATATCTGAATGATTTTAATTTGTTTGAAATTCGGGATTTTATTAAAATAGACATGGTAAAAATTAAAACATTTTACAAAATTAATTTTGGAATTGAAAAACACTTGAATGTTTATTGGAAACTACTGTCACCTAATTTTAAGTTAACTGCGATATATTTACTTTTGATTTACAAAAAAGCAATTAATTTTCAATTCAAAATTCTCATAAATAATTTAATTAGCTAATTTAGTTTTCGACACGGTCTTGGTTTTGGTCATAAATTTATAATGTTTCAGTTATTCTTTTATTACGTTTCAATTAAAACTATACATACAGATGTTCAAGTATATACATGTTCATAAAGGACTACTTTGTAAACGGCTGTATAATTTTCTTTTTCATTTTCAAAGAATGTCTATGCCACAGTTTTTCACTTATTATTAAAAACACTGATAACAAGAAGCCTAAAATAATTAATTTTACAAGAAAATCGAAATTGATTAAATAAATTACGTATTTTACCAAAAAGTAAAACGAAAAAACTTCCTTGCATGTCATCCATATTAACAGTATGATTATTAACTTCAATAAGATGACGATTTTTCCAACAACGATCTTTTTTTGGTAAATAATCTTTGAGCCATTTTTGAATTAATCCAACTTGGTGTAATTTTTTAATTCTACAAAAATATTTGAATAGTATATATTCAAATAGATAGATTCAAAATAAAAAGCATTTACTCCTCATTAATTCTCGACAAATATGGAGAATCTGGTGATACAATCATAGCGATTTGTTCATCGGAAAACTCATCCAATCCCAAAGCCAAATCGCATCTTTCCGTTTCTAAATATTGTTTCTTCATAATATATTGTAGACGTATTTTCCAATCAATAAAAACGTGTTTTCCATTTTCAATATTCCTAATTAATTCATTCGACTTTTCAACATGGATACGTCTATCATAAATTTCTTTAAATCTCATTTCTGGGGAAGTCTAAAATTATAAATATTTAATAGGAGTATGTATTAATAACATTCATAAGCTAATAATACCTTTAATTGTGCTTCTAAAAAGCTTCCTTTCATAAAACTCCAACTAACTGTATCTTTATGTTCCAATAAATCATCAATGGTAGTTATTGGTATGTCAATTTTCGGAAATGTAAGAAAAGCCACTAAATTGCCACAATATGTGGTAGCTACAACTAAAACTACCAGCCACCAAGCCCCAACAATAAGCCGGGCACTATCAGCATAAGGCAAATGCATACCACCTATAATCATTTTCAAAATAATAATATAAATTATTATCAAACGTAAAATACCTTGCTGAAGTAGTGCTCCATACATATACCAAATGCAATTTTGAATTGAAGATAAACCACCTTTCATTGCTATCCCCTTATATTCGTATACTGGACTAAAACGATGAATATAGTATAAAATTGGTCCCATTGATATAATTGCGGCCGATAAACAGAGCCAAGTCTATTAAAAAAGTAAACAATCAATACATTTTGGAGCTTTAAGTACATTATTTAGATTACAAGCTTACATCTCCAGTAAAAGGTGATATAAACAGTAAAGCTCTGCTTAGTTCTCTTGGTCTAGCAACTAAAAACGTATATGTTTCCGTACTAATCGGTATTGTAAAATTTATGTGTTTCTTATTCTCTTCAGTTATTGTAAATCCGCAGGCACCCAAAGCAACAGATTTATTTAAAATCATATCCATTATACTAGTTGGTATTTCGTAAGTGGTAATATCTATAATATCCATGGTATTATTGATAGCAGTTAAGTTACTTTGATTATGATGTGAAGTATACGTAAAATGTGGATCGATATTATGAACTACATAAGTGAAATTTAGATTATTTGCTAATTCTGTTATTATATCAAACACTAATCCACTGAACTCGACTACATGGCCCGATTTATTCGTTTTTATCATTTGCCAAGGAGGATTCTGTAAAAAGGGCATACGATTTTTGAAAAACATTTAAAGAAATGAGCTTTTACTCACATGAAAAGTGACTAAAGGAAGAATCTTGCCTCGGAAACCTTGGGAAACATGTGGAAACAGTTCATCAGTCATAGATGCACCCTCAATTGGCCTCCAACTTCCAACTGGAATCATTTCAGAATTAGAATTTGAAGTGTTTTGTTGATATTCTCTGCCCCAAGTTTCGCCAGTTTGCATTCGCCATGATGTACAATTGCTACAAACTCCATATTTCAGTAGGTACGACTACAAATCGAATAAAAATATGCTTATTTAAGAGATAGGCGATTTCATTACAATACTTACTTTTACTTTATTTAGTAAATCATTTCTTCTTTCTAATTTTGTAGGTCTAATAGCTTCCCATTCTTCATCTGACACTTGTTCATACATTTCAATCTCTTCAGATATTGCTGCACTTAGCGCTCTAGTAAATGCTTCCAAAATTTCTTCGGAATGACATTTAGTTCCATCCTAGTCAAGAATTTTACGTGATTATTTTTCCTTTATAAAAATATATAAGAATCTATAACTCACCTTACATTCTTCGTAACTACCTGTAGTATTATAAACAAAAGCAATGTTGTCGCCTTCTTTTAACAATTTCTTAAATCTTTCTACATCGCGCATACGAAAATTTGTATCAGCAATTATGTACAGCCATTGCGTTTTCGTATTCACTAATTGATTTTGTTTAGCACATTCCATTACAATCTCCACTAATTCATAACTCACAATCACTAAGAAATTATTACCAAGTGTTTTTGTATTAATTGTTGAAAAAATTTCTTGTAATTCTGAACGGACTTGTGTTGTATTATCACTGGCTTTAAATGTAAACTGCGAAATACTTGCAGCTTCTGTATGAACATATTGTGCAGTTAATGAACTAATAAGTCTTGTAATTAAATCACGACCTAAAATTCAGTACTGAATTAATCGATTTAAAAACTACGAATTTCAATAGTACTTAAAGTACTATCGTATAAAATGAGAGCCGATTTCCATTTGTAAATTTGTGCTGTACGAAAATCTAACAAGACTTGTGGTAATTCTTCACCATTTTTTAAAATCGGTACCGTTACCGCTTCGTTTGGTGGTAATCTGGGACAATCAGATTCAGAAATAGCCATATGTAAAATGTGTTCACTGTTGGCTGCTTGAAATAAATGCCAAGTTTCGATGCAAGGAGCTATGCTTAATATGGCACTAATATCTAAAAAAATATAATTTCCGAAGTAATTATATTTATAATAGATAATTTATTGACAAACCTCTTTTTACATTAATAGCTGTCCATGTGTATTCTTCAACATAAACCCCACCATTTCTTAAAAGTTCCCTTTTCGCATATTTTAAATATTCATCAATGGCAAGTTTTATACTTTCATATTGTTCACCCACATAATCACGATCAATTACAATAGCCAAAGTGGCATTAGTTGAAATTAATGATGGAAACGTATCACATTTAACAAAATATTTGTTGCATAATATTGTTAAAAGTACAAATCGTGTAATAAAATCAAGACACATTTTACAGAAAACACTTTCTTCAATATTATCCACATTTATATACCAGTTATAATATAGTATTATTATTAATAACTGTATCATAATGATTTTTTTTCTAAAATTCTATTATATGCATTCACAGGTGTTTTCTGACTGAATGAATCGAATACATTGTAGAAATTACATTTTTCTCAAAAGGTTACCGATTAAATATTAATTCAATTAAAACTAGTTCACATGAAATCATCATTTTATAAGTAAATGGCATACATAATAGTATTTGATTGACTTTTTTTGGTCAAGGCAGAACAAAGTGGATTTAGAATTCATATATTTAAGAATATATGAAAAATGTGAATAAGAATAAACAGTTTTAGCTATTCTCATTTATATTGATAAAAATTTTACAAAACATGTTATTGACTAGATTCTATACTAATGTTGCCTACAATTTTCGATAAAGTATTTAAATGAATTTCATCTAAAGTAAGTTGGTCATTTAATTTGGCTGCCATTGTTTGAGTTTCGGGAAATCCGCAATCATTGCAATACTGAATACATTTCTAAAATAAAATTCACAAATTAGCTTGAAGCATAAATAAAATAAATATGTAAATACAATTGCAAGAGACGGTTTTTTCTCTTCAATACAAATATCTACAAATCTTGCAAGTGCTTCTAATTTCGGAACACCAATAATAGTTGCGTGATTTTTATTTAAATTGTCCATAATTTTGCATGATTTCTCGAATTCGTTGTTACGCAAAAGCAAAATCATAATATTTCCCAACATATCGCCAGTAAATCTATATATAATTTTATTGAATATTAGTTAATATATTTATATGTATTTAAAATCTGTAACTTACTTTAAACTATTAATTTTTTCTGGATGTTGACTTTCTATTTTATTATAAATATCCCATGCAATATTCGAAAACTGTTTATTTAATTCAGACTCTGGCAATTGCTCATTATTTATCATTGTATTTAAAACAAGATTAGTGAGACTTTCCCGATTTGTATGATCAAAGATAACTAAATCAGACCATAATTGTGGTATGTATTCTACACTACAATTAATATCAATTTGTTTCCAAACTTCTTCCATAACACTTGGTTCTGGTACGTAAATGTGTGGTACTAATACATTATAAACGTCCGACATAAATTCATCTAATGGTAAATTCATACACAGCAATATGAAGTAATGACGACTAGAATTTAAAAAAGTGAAAATTGAAAAATAACCACAAGAGAGATTATTTTAAATCGAAACTCACTAATAAATTGATTCTCTATAGGAATCTCCTATTAAATTGTAATTACTTCCAAAATGTAATAACTTATTTACACGTTTTGCCAAATTAGCATCATTTAAATGATTTCTACAAATATCCATAGCAGTTACAAAGAAATTTGTATCACTTATATCTTGAATTTGGTGTTCCTTATTTTCCACTTGACGCATAATATCATGAAGAATCGTACTGATTGGCCCTCCTAAAATTTTAAATAATTTTAATATTTAATATCAATGTAATTATTAAATAAACATTTACGTTCTTTACAAAAGGTGATTAAAACATAGTACCAACTGCCCAAGCTTGGAGTCACTCCAATTTTCTTAAATTCGCTCAACATTTTTAATGTATTATCTCTCGTATTTTGCCCAGCACCCATTGTGCTTAAAGTATGCAAAACAGCATTCAAAGTGCCTAAATTCGGTTTGATTTGTACTCTGTTCATATCACTTAACAAATCCATTATAAAATCCCATCTTAATTCGTAACTTTCTTTTAAGAAATTTGTTACATTTAATATAGAATTGTATGCATTTACATTTATAATAAATCCTTTTTTCTGAGCTTCTTCGAATAACTCCCAAGCCTTATCGACTTGGTAATATTTGGCCATTCCTTGAATTAAAGCTGAATAAGCTTCAGCTGTTGGGGGATCTAAATTAATAAAAATTTCTTCAGCAACACTTCCATCACTATATAAATATGAGAGGAAATGTAAAAAAAGGCATGTTTATTTATTTAAATGGACACATTAAACTTACTTCCACGTTTTTCTTTGTCTTTCCTTCCCTTTTGAACTCTGCCTAAACCATCGTTCCTCGATAAATTCGTCTGAAAGTGTATCTTCACCGTTGTTATAACATATTAACTCCAACAGAGACTGTTCTACGTTCGGTGAAACATCAACTTGTTTGTTTTTTAATAATTGGTACACCAAAACAGCGTCTGATACTTGAACGTTATTTATTAAATTAACTAAATCCTGTTCAGAGACTTCACTATTTTCGTTATAAACCATGGGTGGAAAAAATTTTTCCACTGGTGGATCAGCTTCACGATGCTGAAACAAATCAGGGTGCTGTTGTCGCACCCAGTGAGCCGCTTTTCTACCGGCTTCTTGTGCCAAAGCAAATGTACGCTTTCCAATATTCGATTTGGGAATTAAATAGGGATCATCGTGGTATTTAAAATGGGCAGCAGTTGGATCACGACCAACAGTGCGTTCCAAAGCCTTTAGAATATCTGTAGGACCACGTGGAATTCGTTTAGGAATTTCTATTTTGTCAACATTTGTAGAAAACAGTAATTTGAAATAGTGATACTTATGGGACCTAAAAAAATTAAACAACATTATATCGATTAGTGTGTTTTGAAGCTCTACCTGTGACGAAGCACTGAAGAAATATTCATTTTGATTTAAATTAAATATAAAGTTTTTATTTAAACAACTTATACAACACGGATAAATGGGATAAACTTGTAACATAACCTTACAATTGTAAAGGAAGCGCTATTTTTAAATTTATGCGTTAATGTATTATAATATTTAAGCAGATTAATGTGTATAAGTCTAAAGTGTATGTATTTATAAAGTGACCACAGTATATCTGAAACTACACAGTCTGTGACTAAACTGTTAGTTTTTTGAAAAACTCTACCAGTTACCAGTTACTAATGGCTTGACGAATTTAAATGCATTTTTAACAAGCATTTTTATTACCTTTAATTAGGATTAGGAAGACTTACTAAGTTTTTGATAAATTAAATCATATTTCAAAAATAGAGCAAAAGAAATTAATAATTTTGGAATATTTAAGGAATTTTGGTAGGTAAAAATTTAAATTCAAATAGTGGCATTCATTACCACTACCACATACACAATTGTAAGAAATGCAAAATCCCTTAAGTTAGTAACTATTTATCGAGTGACAGATAAGTATGGGTAAAGTGCAATGGCTGTTTTACAACACTTGGATAAAATAAATACAACAAAAGAAATATTGAATGGAAGTACATTATCCTTACAATCTAATGCAAGTAATATTGAAGACACAATGTCCACAGACAGTGAAGATTATTTAGATGTACAACAAGAATTAAGAAATATAGAAAATGTTATTAGTTTAACTCGTGCTAATATAGATGCATTAAATGCAAAATTTGCTGATTTTCAACGTCCTCCAGCTTTGTACCTGAAAGAATATGATGATCTAACCTCAAAACTACATGAATTAGAAGCAAAGAAGCTACGATTAATAGATTCAATCAGTAATGGACAAGACAGTCCCGTTGATGAGGAATTTAATGAAATCAACAACAAAAACATTCCTACTACAACCAAGTTCTTAAGGGCTCATCTGCCAAACCAGCAACGAACTAGTGTACAAGTGCGTGATGGACTCAGTTTGGCTGATGCATTAGCAAAAGCCATGAAATTGCGGAACTTGTCTAGGCAAATTTGTTCGGTTTATGTGGGAGATTCAAATCAACAGATACCGTGGGACACCGATATTACTACACTGAAATGTGAAGAAATTACCGTCAAAATTGATCGAACTGACCGTATCGCGTCCAGTATTTCTCATAATTTTGTTCGAAAAACATTTTTTTCACTAGTGTTTTGTGAATATTGTCGGAGACTGTTGTTTCAAGGGTTTTATTGTCGAACATGTGGTTACAAGTTCCATCAGAGGTGTACATCTGGAGTACCATCTCTTTGCAATGCTGTAATGAACAAAATTACATATTTAAATTAAATTACATATTAGTAGTTGCAAAAACTAAACGAATTTTACTTTGTTTTTTAGGTGGGTGACAGTTACTACAGAAGACTATTGGCACAACCCTGCATTGCGGGTATCCTTCATCCGGGCGATATACGAATTTCTGGAACAGGCTCTTTGGGCCATCAAGATCGTTCTAGTTCAGCTCCAAATGTATGCCTTAATAATGTAAAAAGTTCAATAGACGATTGTCCAACAAATCGAAATAATGGACACTGCAGAAGCACGCAAGCATCACCGACAGGTTCACTACAGCCGCGCAGACAGAGAGCACGTTCAGCAGATGAAAGTAAACCTTTATTGGCGCCACGAGAAAGTATTGAAGATTGGGAAATACCAGCCGATGAAATATTGGTGGGATCAAGAGTTGGTTCTGGATCATTTGGTACCGTTTATAAGGCCCATTGGCATGGTCCAGTTGCCGTAAAGACATTAAATGTAAAAATACCAACTGTAGCCCAGTTGCAAGCATTTAAAAACGAAGTAGCTGTATTGCGAAAGACAAGACATGTAAATATATTATTGTTTATGGGATGTGTTAGTAAACCACAATTAGCAATTGTAACGCAATGGTGTGAAAGTTCCAGTTTATATAAGCATTTACATGTGCATGAAACAAAGTTTGCATTGTCAACGTTAATTGAAATTGGTAGACAAACAGCACAAGGTATGGATTATTTACATGCCAAAAATATAATACATCGTGATTTGAAATCGAATAATATATTCTTGCATGATGATTTAACGGTGAAAATTGGTGATTTCGGTTTGGCAACAGCCAAAACACGTTGGAGTGGTTCACAGCAATTCCATCAACCAACTGGTTCGATTTTATGGATGGCACCAGAAGTAATTCGAATGCAAGAAGATAATCCATATAGTTTCCAATCAGATGTGTATGCATTTGGAATTGTCTTATTTGAAATGTTAGCAGGACAACTACCATATTCACACATAAATAATAAAGATCAAATATTATTTATGGTTGGTAGAGGCTATTTAAAACCAGATTTAAATAAATTACGTACAGATACACCGAATTCTCTTAGAATGTTAACAGAAGACTGTATTGAATTTGATAGAGATAAGAGACCATTGTTTAGACAAATTCATGGTTCGTTGGAAGGTTTTTTACGTAATCATCCGAAAATAAGCCGGTCAGCTTCTGAGCCAAATTTGAATCGTACACAATTACAGTCGGATGATTTTTTATATAATTGTGCTAGTCCAAAAACACCGGATAATTTTGGACCAGTTGGAAACTTTTTGTTTTACTCAGCTGGTACAGGAAATATATAAATATTTTATATAAATACGATCTCAAGTCAATAAAAACATATATTTGGCGGTGTTATTTATTATATTTTAAATTCCTTATGTAAATGACCGGTTGTGACTGTATTAAATTTAAACAAAAAAAAAATATTAATAATAGGAACTGTATTGTAGAATAAAAAATTCTTAAGTTATTCTTTAATGTATTATATTTAAATTATGCAAAATTTATTGTTTTGTTTTTATAATAAAGATATAAAATAATGTTTTTATTTTATTTTTTTAACATTTGACACGGATAGTTTATAACGGTTGGTGTGCTATTTCTTCCACCACAACTTGAAAAGTAGCTACTGTGTTTTACATAAAGGTATTGAGTAAAACTAACGTTTGAATTGATTCAACATGTTGTTTTTATTCGTTTTTTTAATATCACACTACGATCTAATAACCAATATTTCATATTGAGTATAAGCCAGTTCTTTACCATCAAAAGGGATATAACAACAACCGTGGCTCGGATGTACCTGTAAAAAACAAATACAATTCGTATCTTACAAAACAAATTTTCTTAATTACCTTTCCAACAGTTTGTGAACCCTCATGATAAACTCGTCCAATATATAATACTTCGCCATCACAAGTATGTCCGCCTTCAACCGCTCCTGAAGGTATCGCACCATTTCCAGATTGAATCCAATCAAAACGTTGTTCGCACAAAATCTATTAAGACCAAAAAATTATACAGTTCATAACAAAGTCTTTAAAGCCATTTAAAATACCTGAAAATGATCTTTTGCGTGTTCTTCTCCATTAAAGCAAACATATGCTACATTTTTTGCTGGTATAACTTTAGCTGGTATCCAGTCGCCTTCATGATATGCTCGACCCACAAAAATTTGACTACCATCGATATCCACACCTCCATAAAGAGCTGTTGATGGTACATGGCCGAAAGCATGTGTATCCACCCAATAATATGCTTTAATATAGATAATAATTTTTTAAAAATATTATATTATGATTTATTTGATAACATTAGTAACATTATTTGTTAATTTTGTAAAAGTATAAACATAATAATAAAAGACGCTTATCACTAAACAAACAAAACAAATAACGTGATTTGAATTGTAATTATTATTTTTTGTCAAAAATTGAAAAAATTACCTTTTCGCTGTTCGTTTAATGGATGAATAGGTCGAAAGTTAGTAGTGTTACTGCATGGTGAACTTTCCGGTGGTAATGAAGGGTAATGAGGTTGTGGAAGATTAGTATTATTGAATGAAGATGGAAGAAAATCCGATTTAAACCCATATTCTAGAAACAATCCATCAAACAGTACAAAACAATCTAGCTGTAACCAAGCAAAAATAATGATCCACTTACCAGTACCGCTCATTTTGTCACAAAACTGTTTTCTTGCAAAAAAAACCCACCAAAATGTTTTAAAAATTGTAATAAAATATAATAATTATAATATCATTCGTTTTATGCATTCAACTTAATCTTATCTTAGATATTGTTTGCATTAAGAAAACGCGTGACCAGGGTCTTTTTAGATTAACAATATAAGAATTATTTATTTGAAGTAACATTTAATTATATAAGCCTTATTACTGTATATGTACCCATATATTGTGGGAATCTTAATATAATACAAATACCTATCTTGCATATGTACATATAAAATAGTAACTAGCGATAAAAAATGTCAAAATTATCTGATAAAAAATGATGATTGAGTTAAACTTAATGTAGTCCTTGTTTGTTTACCAAAAAACGATTTCCTGAAATTCATGCTACACAACTCATTTTTCTGCGTATTGATTCTAGTGTCATTTTTTGAACATTTTAAATAAAATAATTTTGGTACTTTATATAAGTATGGAATTTTAGAAATCGTTTATTCTTTGTTCAAATATATGAACATAATTGTATGATACGTATACATACATGTACGTACGTATATGTACTTTGAACAAAAACAATCTAAACGATTACATGTAATTTAAATAATTTACTCGTAACGTAAATGTAAACTAAAATCTAAAATGTTTTACATATAAGTATTTAATTTGTAACTTCTTCTTTAACTTTTATATCTTCTTCCTCTTGTTTAACATCATCATCCATTGTTTCATCTTTACTATTTTCGTGTAATAAAACATATTCTCTTGAACTAAATCCAAACTTAATTACATCTTTCTCCAATAATTCGACGTACTTTCTGGGTTCAATTTTTTTATTGTTAATAAACGTTCCATTTGCTGAATCTAAATCGATTAAATATGGCCGAACTCGTTTACCTGGAAATAATGTATGGAACAAATGGTTATAATGTATATGGGACAAATTTTACCAGCAGATCCGTCGTCTCTAGTGAATGGAACAAGACGATACTGTAAAGCTGCATGTTGTTTGGAGCAAGAAGGATGATCTACTGGTAAATCTACCACTTTTCTATCACGTCCAATTAAATAAGCACTTTCTCGATGAATGTAAAGTGTTTGCAATGCTTTCTCACCCTTAAATGGATATAAACGCCATCGACGTCTGGGTTTTCTGGCTTCTGGGGGTTCACTATATTTGATAACAACACCACGATATGTATTTGTTTCCTCTGTTAGTTTTCCAGACAATGCAAAATTGGGTTTTTCTTTTTCCATATGTTTCTTTGCGTCTTTTGGATCATTTTCATTTTTTCCCCATTTTGCATTTTTGTGATCAAATGAACTGCTTCTACGTCGTGATCTGCCAGATTCATTACGATTTGTATATTTATCACGACTGCGACTTCTTCTAGTTCGATTATTTGAATGATAATCGTTTCTTTTATGTTCATATCGACGATTTCGATCTGCATTCCAATCTGGTCTTCTATCAAACCGCCTTGGGGATCTACTGCGTGACTTGTGCCTTCTTTAAAAGAAAATTTAAATGAATTTCAACAACTACTTATATGTTGGCGTAATTTACAGATTTACAGGATAAAATGAACATAAACCAAATTTACCTTGTTTTTTTATTCCTGTCTTTCGAATGATTATTTTCTGAATCCGAAGATTCTGAAGCATTCCGGGAACCTCGTCGTTTTTCTCTATGGGGAGTCATTATATTTTTATCATATGCTAACTTTAATCAAAGTTAAGAAAGTTAATCAACTTTAATCGAAAAAATATTTTGAGGTTAAGTTATTTAAATGTCATTAAAGGCGCTTTTTATCGTGTTACCGGTAACAGTTAAAACCATACCATTTTAGCAAACCGGTAACATACAGTAACAATGTTATCAATAATTTTTCACTATGACCACTATAGGCTATTGGACAATAATGAAAAACCCCGTATATTTGACTTTATTAATAGATATATTTGGGTTGAAAGAGATGAATCTCTGATTTAGATATATTGTTCGATATAAGTACATATTTTTAATGAAATTTTAAAAGGAAATTACCAAAAATCTATTTAAGCATGTTGAGTAACTCATCTTTTCTCAAATTTTAACAAAACAAATTTGATTGTGGTGGCTTAAAAACCACTATATACATGGGAACTTAATTTCAAATAGTTTAGTTATATTGGGACCGTATTTGAATAACCATCAGTTTTATTATAAAAAAAATATTTTTAAAATATTTCGTTGAATTAAATTAACGTATACGTACATGTCTTAAACAGTAAATTTATTTTGCATTAAATAAATTAAACTATAAACAGGAATTATAAAAACATTAATATATTCTGTCTGATACAAGTAATATTTGTAATATGTGGCTGTACAGTGATCTAATTAGTTTACATTTTTTCCTCTCTTGGGTGGAAAGAAATATCATTATTTGCTAAATTGACATTTCCTTTTTTAAACAAGTAATGCTCCACTTTTCAACACTAGTGAAATTAACAATTCAGTTATAGGTACATATTTCAAATTTCAATTGCAATTTCAAATTAAAATTATTTATCTATATATTATATATGCATATTGTTTAAAGGACATTCTGTTATCTATGAACAATCAGTCATTTATTTTGCATAAACGTACAAATTTCAGAGTACAACTAATAATTAATTATAATATACAGTATAAATATTTATATAGCTAGATAATTAGACAATAATCAGCTAATAAGCATATATTTAGAATAAAATAATGTTTATCATTTATGCACGTTACATTCCACATATTTTATCAAAATTTTGTATCAAACAAAAGGTTCAAACTTGAAATATTTCGCTTATTTAATACATAATAATAAACTTTGTAAACATTGATTTTTATTTCATCATTTGATTCGTTTAAATCTTTCTATTTTTATAATATATACATTAATTAATGATTAAAATAAAAATTGCCATAATCAAATAATTTTAAATAATCCTTCCCAATTAATTTGTACTTGTACTAATTTCGTTAATTAATTTTATAAACAGGTAGGTCAAGTCCAAAGTTTATTAACATTTATAATATTTCTAAAATTCAAAATCAGCACAAAAAAT
The DNA here is from genome assembly GCA_004796505.1 of Oryzaephilus surinamensis. Classification (NCBI taxonomy): domain Eukaryota; kingdom Metazoa; phylum Arthropoda; class Insecta; order Coleoptera; family Silvanidae; genus Oryzaephilus; species Oryzaephilus surinamensis. The sequence goes on along the minus strand of SSSI01007839.1, from coordinate 30,864 downwards.
TATAGTACATACAATTGTTGAATAATGTATTTAAGACAATTAAAAATTTTTGTGTAGGTATCTGGAGAGTAAAAATATATTTTAAGATAATAGAAAGTCTATAAACTAAGTGTTTAATGTGTTCCTAAAGCGGAAAAAATGAGGAAGCCCGATATTTGCGGTGCACTTGCAATTTATAATTCTATAATACAATATCCCTACTAAAACCTAAACACATTTCAGTCTCGTAATAAATACTTAGGTAATTTAATATACTAATATACATATTATTGTTGTATACTAGTTAGGACGGTGTATTTTATTAAAAAAACTAAACATTGTATATCAGTTTATTAGCAAACATTGTTAAGTACACTCGTTTGGTTTCATGTATAAATATGTGTTTGTAAATAAAGTTTTTTATTTATATCTAAGACTAAGTTAGTTTTTTATCGGTGGTGTATTTTTGCGTTCATATTATCAATTTTCGAACGGATTTGGAATGATATTAATCGAATTAATCTCTTTTTGGCTAATTTGTGCAGTTGGTAAGTAAACATTTAAATAGTTAAAAATTTGTTGTTAATTCTTTTTGAAAAAACTTGGTTTTATATCAGCAAATCTGAAATGTTTCTTCTTTAAACAATTTATTATGAATATTAGATAAGTAGATAAGTTATAGGTGTCAACGTTTGATTTTCTTCTGAAAAAAATTACATGCTACACTAAAATACTCAAGACTCGTTCATGCAAATCGCCAAATTAATAAAATACTGTACACTTTCTTAATTTTTAAAGGAAATAGCGCGCAAATCACCAAATTCATCCAACTTAATTATATAGTGTTACATTTGAATTATTTGCATATACATTACGTAGAAAAAATTAATATGATTTACATTTTAAAGAAATTTATTAAATAGTCTCGGAAGAAAATTAGTTTTCGGAAGTTTCTTTTTGTTTATTTTCAACATGTATAATAAATATATATTTGAATAAAATTGAAATAAAATTTATTCAAGCACAGAAATAAAATATGAAATGTAAAAAATTTAAATTGTTTTCATTTGATTTAATAATAATGAAATGATTTCTATTCATTATATGTATTGTTTCTGAATGACGTGATATTTAGTAAATTTCTCCATATTTTCTTCAATTGGAAAACAATTAATGAAATCAAAAAAAAAATATGAATAATCCATCTAGAGATGAATAATATTTACACAAATTAATCCAATTTCACTTAATAAAAATCACGAAGTATAAATACATAAAGCTGTTTCAATGGAATGAGAAAAATATGCACAATTTTCACACATCACAGACTTAAATTTTCTTAAAATATTTTGATAGAAACTTTCAACCATCCCAAATATTTTTTACGGAAGTCGGAAGTATATTGTTTGAATCTGTATTCAAATATCTATATGAGAGAAATACTTAATATATTAATAAAAAATTTTTAAATTGCTAATTTCCTGGCTATAAAATTGTTGTTTTTTGGAATTTTATAATTTTAATAAAAAAATTCTTCAACTAGAACTTTACACTTTAACATAATTTCACTTGTTAATGAGACCACGTGAAGTTTTCATGTTTGGGTACAAATTTATGGGTAATCCACACTACTATTATTACAAAAACGTGTAAAGGTCTCTTTTAACTAATTATTATAAGAACCTAGACATTAATATTATTAAAAGTATAAAAACAAGCCTTGTGATAAGAAACTTTAATTGTAAATAAATCACATTATGACATGCATTTTAACATCCAAATGATCGAGTAATTGAATAAATTATAAATTTTATACTATAATTTGCCTAATGGATATTAATAAATAATTATTCTATTAACTTCCCTCCGAAATTATATGAACAACATCAATTATAATACAATAATAGACAATAGTCAGGAAATTGTTTAATTTTAATTTTAAACTATTATAGAACATTTGATAAATGATAAGAATTTTTAACAAATGGCATTTGTAATTGGATAAGACGCAATTTTTATAACAATCTTATCAATTATTGGTACATTTCAATCATTCTATTATTGATTGTTTAAAATATCACCTCTTGTTCTAATAAATCATTTTCCATGTGAAATATGATCATGTCTAAATCATCAGGTAAGAAAAAAATCTAAAAATATAGCATTATACAATAATGTACGATGATGTCTCTCTAAAATATATATTTGTTATTTGTTCAGTTATTTAATAAGTATTGACATTTGTTGTATAATTATTTACTTAAAAACTTATTAAATTGAACATTTTTTTTATTAATGTTCCAACTAACTACATTAATACTAAGTATATTATATTATGTAGTTATAAGCGATTAAAAAAAATATATTATCAACATAATTATACTTATTTGTATAACAATTAAAAATAATTACTGAAATAATGTTTTTATTACAAAACTTATCAATACATGCACTTTTCCAGAAAGTGCCACAAAAGAGGCAGACAAAATAGAAGAAAATGATCAAAAAGATTGCTGGAACACAATGGGTTTGTACATATTTCTACCATTGGCCGGATTAACATTAATTTTTGGACGAAGAGATTTACTAACGAAACTATTAATGCAAGTCGACCGAAACTGCGTTTCAGGTCAGTCAATTAGTAAATGAATTTGTTAATAAAAAAAACATAAAACCGGAAATTATTGTATTTAGTTCTTTGTCCGTCGTTAAGTAAAAGAGAAAAACTACTGAACTGGGCCAGGGGCCGTTTACCATTAAATTGGTCCTCTCATTCTCGCACTTTATCAGGCGGCATATTCGATTTATGGTCGGATGGTTCACTACTTTGCACTCTGCTTAACACAGCAATTCCAGGAGCATGTCCAAATCCACATCGACATTGGAAGAAGCCACCATCGCATGCCCAAGCAATGGCCTATAAATATTTAGGTGTTGTTCCTGTCAGTAAAAATTCATCCAAGTTTTGCCATTTTTAATTAAAACATATTCATTTCTTCAGATATTCACCGACAACGATTTAACTGGTGACTTTACTTCCAATTTAGAGCGAAATTTTATCAACTATTTAAATGAACTACAACAAGCAATTACAAAATTTCAGTCAAATAAATATAAACAATTGAAATATTCGTCGTTGTACATTGCAAGAGGCATGGGACTTGCTACTGGAGAACAATACAAAGAGTCCATCTTTTATATTTACCCCAATAAAAAATCTAGCGATGCATCGAGCAGTTTGTTGATACAAATTCGTGGTCCATATGGAACTTATGGACAAGCTTGTGTACCGGCATTTTTTAACAACAAACCTATACCACAAATTAACATTCCAGAATTTCCAGAAACGAAAAGTGCGAAAGATCTTCCAACAATTAATATAAAGAACGCTGAATCTACAACGGATATAGAAGTAAATGTTGAAATGGAAAAGGATCGGGCCAAAGTTACGTATATTGCACGTAATTTTGGAATGTACGAGATAAATTTAATATCAAATGGGGAATTAACGCAGGGCTGTCCATATAATGTGAATATTATACCGAGTATATTGCGTGAAAACGATAAAAATATACAAAATCTTGTTGGAAAGAAACGCATTGTATCGAAATTTATACAGAAAATTAGTAAAAAAGTTAAAACCAACACTGACAATAAAGGTCGAGATAAAAATGCAGGAAAAATCGCTGTGTCTCCTATAAATGAAGAGGATGAAGAGATAAATAATAATAATAGTGGTGAATCTTGCATGTATGCAAATCAAACCGATGGTATTAATCTTGATTTAGTGCAATTAAAAGAAAGTGAATCAAGTGTTGTTGCACGCAATGATAATAAATTATCCAATAACACGGAAAATGTTAATATGGATGTTGATAAAATCAAAGAAAATGAAAGAAAAATTCAAGAAAATGATGATAAAAAATCTGAATCAATTGAGGATGAAATTGACGGCTTTGTAAATGTAAAAGTAAAAGAGAACGACGTAAAAGTGAAAGATAATGAAAATCTGAAAAGTGTTAATAAAACTAAAGGAAATTTTAATGTAAATGGTGACCACATTGATGGTTTAACACGTACAAGTCGTGAAATAAAGAGTGAAAGTAATCCGAAAACAAATAATTTCGAAAATTCTATGAATAAGAATAATATTCTCAATATTCCCATTGAAACTAAGAATTCTAATTCTGACAAACAGGCTCCAAATAGCCATTATAATAAATATTTTGAAACGTCTCGTAATGAGATAACGAAAAAGATTAATGAACAATCTCCAACTGATACAATCAAGCACAAAAATAAGATTCAAATTCCCGATAAATTTAATGATAAACAAACTTCGACAATATCCGCTCTAGAAATAAACAATAAATATTTTTATGGATCCAAAAACGACAAAACTATACCCCCAAAAAATTCTAAACTCACTCCTAAGCCTCAAATTACTTCCTCAATATGCTCCGATCATATTGAAACTGAAGTAAAAAACTCCAATGGGTTTAATCAATTACCGGCTGAAGAAAAACGTAAAATGTTCAGTAATAATAAGTTCCCCACTGAAATTGAATCAAAGAACTCCTCATTTTCTGAATGTGAAAATGTTGCTGGATCGAACAGTTATTTACCAATAAATGAATTGAGTGTTTTGAATGTTTTGGGTAGTTTAAAACAAATGGAGAACCATAAAAATCTTTCAGGAACCAAAAGTTTGCCGGACATAAAACAACTTGAAAATTGCGATGTTCATCTTATTAATTTAGTTCGAGAAAAGAAAGATTTTTGGGAGCAATTGTCCAGCGTAAGTTCCAGTACTACAAGCATTTCACATTCAGAAACGTCTTCGTGCAAAAGTGGAGGATTAAAACACTGTAACAGGCAGAAATCTTTAATAACGAACGATGAACATAGTAAATCTGCAAATGATCTTTTATCACTTGATTTGGTGATACCGTGTGCAAAAATTCAAAAATTTAAATCATTTGATAATGCTTTGGATAATTGTACTAGATTGACAATAGAAGAACGTAAGAAATTACTGTTGAAACAAAAATATGAAGACGAAAAAATGGCCAAACAACAATTCCGAAAAAAATCTCTTAAGAATGTAAATCTGTTCAGACAGAATGAAAAAACAATAAATGATACATGCAAAAAAGAAGAGTTGAACGTTTTTACACCAATAGAAGAAAAAATAAGAATATACGACAAATGTAAATGAAATTAGTACCATTTTGTAAATAAATAATTATTTTGTTTATTGTTACAGCTTATGGTACTCTAAAAAACAAACTTGGTAAAAAAAACTCCATTCAACTCAACAACACAAATCAATCAAAAAACATAAACAAACCATCCACTAATTTTATACATAACGACCTAAAAGATTTACCAAATGATACAAAAAACTCTATTAAACTACATATCAAAAAAGCTATGCGATTTTTCAAGAATTTGGAAGAAAATTCAAGAAAATTAGATAGGAGACACTCTTTTGATGTCAGGTCGAAAAAAACGCAAGTCCCATTTAAAAGAAGTGGAAGTTTAAATCTACAAAAAATCTCTGAACGATTCAACATAAATAACTTGTATTCCGATGTGTTTGGTAATGGAAAAGGTAGTTTTCGTGGAACACCAAATAGGAAAGCCTTATCAAAAACATTATCAAATTTTGATAGAATTGAAAACATTAAAAATAACTTAACAGACGATGAAGTCGATGATATTAAATATACTTTATTTAAAAAGGGTTCGAAAACGAAAAGTAGAAAGAGTATTCAGTCTTTATTTGAGTATTAATTTATTTTTTTATTATAAGTTAACATGTTTATTTATAGATATTATTTAGTTACCTATTTACTTGTTTGTTATAAAAAAATAAAAAACTTTTTTATGCAAATTAATATTTTTATTTCCTATAAAATATAGTCATTGCATAGTAAAATATTTAGTATGTATAAATATATGTAGTTAAATATGTTCATATCGTTGGTTCAAGCAAAATAGTTTTGCATTTGAAGATTATTTTGTACTATAATTAAAACATAACAATTAATAACAACAAATCCATATATACAAATAAAAATCACTGCAATAATATAATCAACAATCAAAATAATTTCTTGAGTAAAACAAATTAATAATTACATCTAGTGTTATAATACAAATTACATCACAGTATTTCTACCAATCAGCATAACATTGCAATCATCACAAACACGAACTGGCTTCGCCGAGGACGGAAGGGACACTGAATTATCAGAACAAGCATTACAGAAAATGTCACCACAATTGCGACAATGATGCTAAAAATAAAAATTCAATAAGTTCGTGATAAAAAGCTGTTTATTTTTCAAATCTTATCATCTACCTTCCTTCTAGTTAAATTGAACTCTTTTTCGCACGATTTACAATGTGTAACTGATTTATCTTGAGCCCAAGTACCTTCCATACGATTTTTATTAACTTCCTCTTTCAAATCGGATATTTGCAATTTCGAATCACGCAACTGAGCCCCCAATTCCTCTAAAGTGTGTTCCTGTTCCAAACATTGCTCTTTTAACGTATAGTAATCTTCTTGAAGTGTAGCATATTTCTTTAAAAAATGAATTTTAAAATGAATGTATACAAAATCAATTCATTGTTTATTACTTGTGCAATAATTTTTAATTGGCCAATTTCAATTTGTAATTTCGAGATACGTTCTCTGTCTTGCTGATTAATATTTTGTAAAGATATGCGCCATTCACGTTCAACTTTTAAATCACCCTCTACATTATTGGCTTGTTCTTCGACTTGTGCAGCTTGAATATCCGTTGCCCTTTTTAACTGTTCGGCTGTTAAACGACTATTTTCACTCATTCTATACCTTAAATAAAGTAAAAAAATAGGACCAAATAAACAATAAAAACATTAAACAGAAAATAACTAAAATAAAATTGTTTATAAAGGAAAATAATGGCAAACCTATAACATAAAATAAAGAAAATAACAGGATTTATTGGGATTGAAAATTGACAAAAACAAGATTATAGTATATATTTATTTTTACATAAGCAATATATTATATAAAAAAAAAACAATATTTCAAAATAAATATTTTTGTTTACTACAAAAATTTGCTCTATTCAGATTTAGATAATTTTACAACAAATGGCAAGATTACAAGAATATAACATTTATATTCAATTTTTTTTTTCATCTAATTTATATAACAATTATGTGAATTATTTTATATTAATTAAACTACTGCTGTAGTGAAGGTTTGCCAACGTTTCCATTATAAACATTTTATTATTAAAACCTAAGCTAAGCTAAGAATGTTTAAATAATTTGGCTTCAAGATATAATTATTTATGTACAATATAATAGATGAAGACAAATTAAAAAGCACCAATCACCATTAAAGAAACAACAAAATGAAATAAAATGTTACCTACTTATTTTCTAGAGTTTGAATAGTGTCGGTCATAGATTGTGCCTTTGCATCAAGTTTGGTGATTAGTTCATTTTTATGTTTTAACGATTCCTCACAATCCTGAAATAAGCCAAAACTACTAGTCTCAGTCTTTTCATAATCATCTTACCCTTTTTTTACATATTCAATATTAAAACAGCAACACTTTTCTTTTATCACAACACTATTGCTGTCGCTAAACAATACTCAGACATTATTTTAGCAACAACAACTTTGTTACAACATCAATAAAATATATGTCAGAAATATTAAGTTAAAACGTAATTAGATATGGAAATTAATTCGAAATAAAATAGTAAAGAAACCGCTTACTCAGACACTTTAGTTTCTTCACATTTTAAATCTAAATCAAGTTTAACAAAAGATTCAGTAGATTCTGATAAAATTGGTTCACGTGTTTCAATTTCAGAACAATTCGCCTCATTAGCGTTTTCATTTTTCGCAATATTTTCTTTATTATTTTCGATTTTAGGATGATTTTGTTGTTGTTGTTGTTGTTGTTGTTGTTGTTGTTGCTGGAGTTGCAGCTGTAGCTGTTGTTGTTGCAATTGTAGTTTTTTATCAGACATTTTACGATCTAATATTTTTTTATCATCTTTTAATAAATGATTATATTTTTCTAAATTATTTAAAATTTTGCCGATTTGTCCAGCTTTTGCTTGCAAACGGCTAACCATTTCTCCTTTCTGTGTTAATTCCATTTCACACTCCTATAATTAGCCCATAACATTTAAGTACACCATGTGATTAGTAAATTAGTAGGTACAAAAATTGGTTGATTTTAGATAAAACAAAAAATAGGAAGTTTATAGTGTCTTTAAAAAAACAGTGGCAACTTTTTTTAACTTCTTAAACTATTTTTCTTACAAAAAATATACTGTAATATTTTCCATAAACGAATAAATTTTCCACTGTCTTACAAAAGTCACTTTTAACGATATTTCTTAATAAACCCTGAATAAAAGTCAACCAAGAAACACAATAAAAAGTGTTCAAAATAATAATGATAATGAAATTAATTTGTTAACAAAACAATTACCCACCTGTAACTTTTTATACATTTCCAAATTAATTAACTTGATATCATCCAACTGGCGCCTTAACGAAACAATCGTGTCTTGTTTTTCATGAATGTCTTTCTCTAACAATTTCATAGCAACTTCCATTTCCGCTTTAATGCAATTCTAAAAACAGAACCATTTTAGACATTTTTATGTTTTTATGTAAATTAAATTTACTTGTATTTCAAGCTCCTTATCAGCCTCTTGTCGTAATCTCCTCTCTTCATCTAAACGCTGTTTATATTCATCTACTTCACTAGATCCTACTTTAGCATTATTTTCTTCACTAATATTTGTAATTTGAACACCACTAGAGCTCATACAATATTCACCCACATCTCTACCCAATTCCTTCTTTAACTGTTTATTTTCTTCATACAATGCTAATAAATTATTTTTGGCAATTGCTAAATCCTCTTTCATTAACGCATTTGTTGTCGTTAATGATTCAACTTTTGATTGTAAATTGGTAACAGTAGCACTGAAAGTCAAATTATTCATAAAAAAATATTTATATGATAAAAAAACGATTTACTTCAAGTGTCTATTTAATTCTTCTATATAATTCTTTTGGTCTAATACTGTTGTCATGTTGTCGCCTTGTTCTTCGTTGTTCGAATCAGCTGAAACATGATTTGAAGAACGCAAATATAACGAAAAATCAATTACACCCTGCGGACAATCCAAATCCTCTTCCTAAAATCAATTGCATTTAAATAAATCGTCGGCCAACAAAAAGAAAAGAAAGAATAAACATACTTTTACGCATAAATTGCAATCAATAACATTTAATCCCACTAAAATTCCTATTATCACAATTGCTTCATCACTTAACATTAATGCATCAGGTTCAAAATATTCAACTAATGCTTCATCTTTATGATCAATCAACACTTTCAAATAATCAGCTAATTTCTTTTGCATTAAAGCTAATCGTAGCCAAGCACGTGCTCTTCCCATGTGTGTGCTATAAAAAAGCTCAATAATTCCCAATTTCATTAATTCATTTAGTTAGTATTTACCGAACTGTTGGTAAATCTCTAACACTAGCTGTTATATCTTGAGCTTCAGGTGCATATTTTTCAATCATTTGTAATATATCCCATAATTCTTTTTTAGGTCCTAATAAACCCTTTTTAGGCCTTAAACCATGCCGTAATACATGTTCTAATACGATGAAAAAATGTTGTAAAGGCATATGATCTGAATCGAGCATACGTCCATAACGTAATGATTGTTCAATTAGTTCTTTTACAACTAATTTACTTATATTCACTAAATTACTGCGTTCTATTGCAACTGGGTCGCGGCCTGCAAGAAACATCATACTGTAAAATGTTTATGTTGGTATAGTAAATAAGCAAATGTGTAGGATGGTGACATTTAAAGGTGTTAATCAATAAAAAATTAATACTTCCGACACAACAAAAGGTTTACAAATCCGCAACGGATCGGCTAGATGGAATTTATTCATTAAATATAGTTTTAATGAAAATTATAAATTGTGGTAGGTGATTGTAAAAATTTCCATACCGAATGGTTGTACAGGAATTTCAGGTGATGGTGTTTCTAATGGCTTATTAATTGATTCTTGCATATTGAATTCAACATCTTGTAATTCTTTTAAGCACAACCATTCACCGTCAACAGAAACACGAAAATTACATAGATAAATAGTGTCTTGTGCACCAGCCATTTCTTGTTCCATGGCGGTGTTTCCGCCCTCAGTTATTTCTTGCACTTTCATTAGTAATCAATTTCTATTTTACACTTAATGCCACAGAAATCATTTAATAATTCGTATGACTATTGACTAGCTGGGTTTTTGCTTCTTTTGTCACTCAGTGCATTGTTTAGAAAATAACATTATGCAGTTTGATATCAACATGTAATTCTGGAATGTTTTTATTGATTACGGGGGTGGTTTTTGGGTAAATGCGACGGGGAAAATCAATAAAATCAGACGCTTTTGCCATCTAGAGCTTGGCATTTGAACATATGCGCATTTTTTATTGCAATTGGATAATCATATCATATACATATATGTCTGTAGTATGGTCTGAGGGGTATTTTTTATATCAATATACTTTTTTTACTATAATTTTTGAGTCAAATGAGAAAAAGGAATACAAATGTTAAAAAGTTTAAATACATTTTTTTGTTCAGGCTTCCATGAAATCATTAAACGATTAATTTGTTCATTAAATAATTAATTTAGAAGTAAATGACACTCTCGATGAGACTAAACACTTTAATCTAATCATATTTAGTTCAAGTGTAGTTAAAAATAGAAACCAAACAAGTGTACCAATTTGATTAAAGAATCAATTATATCGTTTATTATAATTAAATTCGCCCAACATTATTCATTAAAAACAGCTTTTGTTAAATATTACAATAAATAAAGACACTAATATCGCTTTAAATTTGAAGAAAATAGTTATTATTATATGAACAACCTGTTGTGTTTACCTTTGAATTTCCTCAGTTTCTTTTTCCCTGGTTTTAACACTAATAAATCTGTCCACTGGAAATCTTTAATTGACGACAATGATGGAGATCTTGAAGTAGTCCGATCATTATTTTCCGAATTTTGTATATTATTAACATTTTGGTTTGTTGGCGAACCTTCACTACAAGCAGCAGCCATTTTTTTACTGACATCAAAACAAAACAATAGTCGCTTTTACGCGAACAACCAAATGCGACCGGTAAAGTTACCATCCGTTTTTAACTTTGTTTTTCGCACGGTAAATATGAGGATCTGCCTTAAAATTTCTATCGCAGCTCGAATAGTTCACAATTTTAAGACGTATACTACCAATTTTTGTTAATAAATGTACAAAATTTATATGTAATTCTGTAAAATTTGGTTCGCTAAAATTGGCTTATGATGCGACTGCTTTCCATTTGCCTTTATTTATCTCACAAGATCAGCAGGTTTTCCAAAAAGAAAACACTAACATTTTCAAAATAGAAAGTAAAGGTTATAATTATTTGTTTTTATTTTAATTTTCTTCATAATTTACAAAAAACACATTTAAAATGACTTCTTTACGACAACAAATGCGCTATTTAAATCCTTATGATGTACACAAGCTTTTAATTAATGAATATATACTAAAACGACCTGGTGATACTTCATTACTGAAACGAGACACCTCCAAAGATCGAACCGATTATGATGTATTAAGACAAAATCATAAATTTCTTTGGGATGGATCTGAAAATACTACCGATTCATGGGAACTTCAGTTTGCTAAAAAATACTACGATAAATTATTCAAAGAATATTGCATAGGAGATTTAAGTTTGTATAAAGAGAATAAGGTAAAGGTTTTAATTATAATACTTGAAACTCTGAATTTAATTATCTGCTTAATTTGTTGAAGATAGCTTTACGGTGGCGAATCGAACAGGAAGTGATTATTGGAAAGGGACAATTTATTTGCGGAAGTAAACGTTGTCCTGAAAAAGAAAGACTTCGTACGTGGGAAGTAAATTTTGCTTATGTCGAACAAGGAGAAAAGAAAAATGCTTTAGTAAAAATACGTAAGTTAAAGAACACATAAAACACTATTTACTATGCAATAAATATTCAAGGATTATGTCCAGAATGTTCGAAAAAATTAAATTATCACAGCAAGAAACGTGAAGTGAAACGTTTAAAACGAAAGAGGCACAGAAAAGAGGAAACAATACCAGATAAGGGTGATTTACAGCCTTGTACAAGCACAACAGTACAAGAGGAGAATGTTAATGACGATAGTATGACTGACGAAAAAGATGAAGACGAATCTATGGAATCACCTTGGATGAATCAGAAAGTAATTGAATCTAAATCGAGAGAAGAGGAAATGGAAGATTATTTAAATGACTTACTACTATAAATTCATCGAATTTCAATTTTATTTAATTTAAGTAATTCTAATATAATTAGTCAAAATACATTTCAATTTTTCATTAAACATACAACAACTTTTCTGTAGATTAGAACTACAATAACAAAAAAAAAAAAAGAAGAACACGATATAAAAATTTATGTAAAAATTATAATGCTATAATGAGCAATTTTTTAATGTGCGCTTATTAAATTTATAACACTAATGCACAAAATCAGTTTTACCCTGTTCACTATACGAAAATGAATCACTTAAAAAAATTTTGTAACAAAAATTAAATAATTAACAAAATTTATATGGCCAAAAAAGCGCGCTTCCTTGTTATTAATCTGATTTATCGCTATGTTTTGACGCTTTCTCCTCACTATCATCATCTGAAAAGTCTTCATCATGTGTATGAGTAACACTTCTAGGAGTTTCAGGTCTGACATGCGGTATTTGGCTTTGTGTTCTTTGTAAAACCTGCACAACATACAAAATAGATACAAGATTCTAAATGTATTTTTGTGAATACCTTAAGAATTCTTCGATCGCCAATTTCGCGTTCATCTTTGCCATCCTCGTAACGTAAATTAGCATTTTCAGCTGCAAAATGTTGTTCATGCGCTACAGTTGATTCGTGCGGCAATAACATTGCAGGTGCTCGAAACATATACGAAAAAGGATAATAAAGTAGATTTAAATGTGTTGCAGCGTACAAATCTGCATATCTAACTACCTAAAAAAAAAACGAAAATTACCACATAAAACTGTTTAAAAAAAAATTATTCTCATACTTGTGAAGAGAAGAACGTTTGTCTGGAACCAGAACGGAATAAGCTACCCATCATACCATAAGACATATCCATTTTATGTGTTACATCACGTATAGCTGCTCTTAATGCCGATATGTCCGGTTTTTCTTTTGTACTACTATCCAAATTCTTAAACATTTCACCTAATTTCACGTCCAAGCCTTGTAATTCATTGAATAATTGACATTTATCTGTCCATACATGTAATTCTCTAACTAATTCAGGCACAATGAGAAATGTTCTCCAGCCACGAATTTTTTTACTTTTCAATATATCACCAAATATATGATCGCCAACATATAATACATCTTTGCCTTTAGCACCAATAAATTTTGTAAATACATCACATGAACCACCAGAATATACATGTTCTTTTTGAAATGGTCCAGTATGGATACCAACACGTAATGAACCAGTGTTTGTGTCGACTTGACGTAATAATGTACCTTCACCGAAGAATAATGGTTTTCGTGCATCAACAACAATTGTATCGAAATATGTTTTCCAATTCCTATGCGGTTCGTCGGGCTTAAATAACAAAAATTTAAGTATAAATGCGTTTTAATAAATCTTACTGCATACTTTTGCACCATGTGGGAAATCAAACAAATATGTCATAATTTTATCTGTGAAATTGTAATCACTATTTGTTAATAGGAATGTTTTTGCACCACTTTCACGTAAACGTGTCAAAAACATTGGTAGACGTTCATCTTTTTTCACATATTTTTCTAAATTTTCGATGGTTTTCTGTTTTAAATCACCTTGTAAATGGACGTAATCAACGGCATTTCGGACATCCTAAACAATTTTGATTGTAAATATTTTTTTATTTCAAATGAAAAAGCTCGAAATTTACCTGAAATATTGATTTGTAGGACATTAAAAGTTCACCACATTTTACACCGCTTTGTGTTTTTGTATATTGTGGAGAATTTGTAAAGAAATCAACTAAACAAGCCAATAAATATGTTTCCGGTAAATTAAATAATGTGTTTAATACATAAACACGAGATTCATCTAATTGTAGGAATTTATTTGGATACAATTCGTAAACAGTTGAACTAAAATAAACAAATAAAAACATGTAGAACGGCAATCCCATTTCGTTTAAATTAATTTCAAATATTTGCTAAGCTTCTACCCATTTTTACTTACTGTTTAATAAATTCAAAACCATGAACACAAACTAAAATATTACCATAAGCATCAACTTTCAATAAATTACCATACAAAGTATCGAACCAAAGACCTCTGAAAATCAAATTTTATTCCAAAAAATAATTTAATTAAAAAAAATTCAACCTTATTGCGAATGTTGGATCATATTCAAATTCTAGAATTTCTTGCGGATATCCTATAGATACCATATGTTGTTTAACTAAATCAAAACCTAATTTTTCATATTGGGGCGATTTGTATTCTGAAACGAATTAATTAAATAAAAAATTAAACAAGTGTAAAACAGTTTTAAAATAATTATGTTTCTGTTTTTGGCAAAACGAATTTCCAATTAAATGAGTTTTAGGCACGAATTTATTTACCACTTATTGATTTATTTTATTTCAGTAAAAATGAAAAAGGATTTTACCTGCTAAAGTATAATCCATATCAAATCCATAAAACCTAATATTTTCCAAATGTAAACTACGATTAACGAATATCCTGTAAAAAAACAAAGAAAATTAAATGAGTAAATATTTAATTATTTAAATAAATTAGTATAAATTTCGAAAAATTCTTTTGGTTGTGCATCGATAAGAAAAAAATTTAAATTTTTCCACAAAATCATCAAATATCCACTAAATTTATCTAAATTACATAAGTACTATATTAGTAATTATTTCAAATTTTCCACAGTTAAACTATTTATGATCACGATAATTTAAAAATTTGTTTAACAAGGAAGTAGTGATTATATATTTGTAAAAAAATATACTTGGAAATAATGAATAAATCGTTTGCTTACTCGTTCGGTGCTTCATTTCTATCCATTTCATGTTTCAAATGCATTTTAAACTAATGTGAACGCAAACAAACACAAAATTTAAAAATACAAACTTTTTTATATGTATCTAAATCGAATGTAGGTGGTTTATTTTTCTTATTTTAATATGATTAACGTCTTACAATGTGTGTGAAAGTTGTGTGTACAACATCGCGTTTCTAGTATGTGTAATAAAAATACGTATTAGGGTCTACTATACTAAGTAAACTAAGTATGCAATGGTAATGAATGAGTGACTACTACATGATCCATAAGTGGACCTAATAATTTATCCCCCCACAAAATAAAAACACTGCAATTTGTCTATTTAAGCTAATTAGTTATCTACATAATTAGATTTGCATAAAACAATATTATAATTTAAAAAATTATTTTGTAAATATTTTTAATATTATTAACCTTGAAGGTAATAAAATATTTCATGTTGTTTTCAATTCTATTTATAATTTTTTTTTCACCAAATGCAATTGAATAAAATTAACGGATATGCAGTTATAATATAACTAGAGACTCAAAGTGTTTTTATTTGTAACTAAACTAATTTTATATAAATATTATTTTAAAACAAATTTCATCATTTTAAAATATTTAATGAAAGTGAATGTGTGTGTGTGTGTTAATAAATTCAATCATTTTATTGATCTTATCTATCGAGAAATTCTCATTCAACATTAAATATTAAATGGAATTTTCAATAGAAATTTAAACTAGGACCAATCAATCATAAATTTGAATTAGAAAACTTGTTACACTAATTCTAGGTCTAGGTTAATATTCAATTTGAATATAAAATTATTCATCTTTTTACCTGTGATCTAATTCTCTTTTATCAGTATATCTATTTTCATAAAAATATTCCAGATTAGAAGATAATACATTATTGAAACTATTTTTTTTCGGTCTATTTAATAAACTGCAACCGTTTGAAGACATTTCTTCAGCTTTAATAAATCGTTTTTTATAAATTAAACGTTTTTGATAAGCAAATAATCTTACAACACTTCTATTCAACACCACACTATTGAAACGACTGACCATAATTCTATTTCTATAAAGAATATTTTTACTTGTGGGTCATGATAAGAGATAATACAGAAAAATATTATGTATATTACATATTATTTACAACGCAATGTCATGTTTTAAATAATAAATTTAAAAGTGTAGAATACATTCTAATGGATTATTTGTGTTGGTGTGAAAAATTTTTCATTTTATCGTAACCAATTGCTTAAAGACGTAATAAAATTATAAATAGATAAAATTTCCATAAAAATAAAATGTTTTTAAGAAGTCGAAACTGTTACGTATTAAGTATGTATTAATTTGCCAATGATTTTACATGTTTCACTTATTTTCCCATATGAATGCATATCAAACTATTCTTATTTAATAATGTAAATAATATTCCTCTTCAATTTTATCAAAAATTAAACAAACAGGTGATATAAAGACGAAAAAGTAATCCATATTGGGCTTCATATTTACCTTTGTCTAGCATGACGATACCACTTTTTACCACCAGAATGATAAGAATTCGTTTCTAAATGTTGTGGGCATTCCATGATTCAAGTGATTTTATAATAAATAGCTTTTTTACCTAAAAATACAGAAAAGTAAGATTACAGGGAATTTTTCATCAATTTTTGATTACGTACGTAATATGTAAGTAGATTTAATAGAAATATGGAGATACGTTGCGAATATTCTTATGAACGAAAAAGGATATTTTAAAACTGATCAGAAATAAATCAGTGTCACAGTATTTTTAACATCTTTTATTACATCTTATGTTACATATGAGTGCTGTGTTGAATTATATTTTGAAAATATTTTGTTTTTATGTTATTACGAAATTATTATTATTTTGACTTATTGCTTGTATCAAAATTGTGTAATTTTGTCTAAACAATTTATTTTTCTTTAATTAAACTGTAAATTAACTATAAATAAATTTAATTTTTTGCACTTTACAAAACTGTCCACTGTCAAAAACGTATGATAACTTTTGACTGTAATACCAACCTTCAGACCATTATAAAATTTTTATCAGAACATATAATATTGAATAAATGATAACAGATTATATATCTCAAATAAAGTATATTTTTAGCTTATTTAGTTATTTAAAGTAAATTTACCTTATATATTCCTTTTTTTTAAGAATATAATTCGTATATCTGGTAACTTTTATTTTTAAATGTTTCTAGCCATTAGTTTCTTGACAGTTATGGTGGTATGTTGGTGAATTATTATTTGTTATAATTAATTATCTATTAAAAATGCATAAAATGTAAATTTATTTTTTAAAATGACTACTGAGGAACAAAAACCAAATATATCTGAATTAACGAAATCGTCAAACGAAATATTAACGGAACTATTCAGTACATTTGATGCTGAACCACCATTAATAATAAAAAAAGAAAAAACAGAAGATGATTCGAATAAGAAACACAAAAAAAGTAAAAAGAAACATAAACACAAAGATAAAAAGCATAAAAAGAAAGATAAGAAAAGAAAACGTAGTAATAGTTCATCAAGTGAAGAAAGTGAAATTGATTTAGCACAAATTCTAATTAAACAAGAAAAAGAGGCTTCTGACAAGAAAATCAAAATTGAAGGAACCGATTTAGAGTTCCATTTACATTTGGACAAAATTAAAAAAGAAAAAGATGAATCGAAAGAGGAAAAGTTGTCGGAAAGTAAGACGAAAAGCTCGGATGCCACTGATGAAGGTGAATTACCCAATGAAATCGAAATAAAGAAAGAAAAACACAAAAAGAAAAATAAACATAAAAAGGAGAAAAAATCAAAACGTAGTCGAAGTCGAAGTAAAGAAAAGGTGATCAAACCCCCCGATGACTTAAGACACAAATTAGATAGCAAAGAGAAGGAACGTGTAAGAGATAATTCTAAGGAAAGGCTTAAAGATTGGAAATCGAGACGCCGTTCAGATAGTTATGAACGAGAATTAGAGGAATACAAAAGCAGAAAAATACGTGAATTAAATTCTTTCTATAAAGACGACAGTTTAAGCGCAAGGGAAAAAGATAAGGAAGAAAAATGGTTTTTGAAAGATAGGTAAAACACTAAAAAACATTGGAAATTGTAAAAAAAATATTATATTTAAAAAATTTTAGATACCGAGGACATTCCGAAAGAGAACGCGAACGACGTTGTGACAGAAGCCGATCTCCAATAAATCGCGAATCTAATTCATACATAGATAAGAAAAAATTATTGGAAATAGCCAGAAAAAACGCCATACAAATGATGAAGTCTGGTAGTTTGCCTGGTGCTTTAACATTAGGCCATCAAGCCCAGGAAAAAGTGATTGCTGCTATAAAAGCTGGTGGTAAAACTATCGAAGAATTAACCGATTTCTGTAAAACATTATCAAGAAAGGAAGAATTGGGCGATTTATCGAGTATATCGGAAAGGAGTGATAGTGACAGTGAGACTGATAAGCCATTCCATCATCCGTTTCAATTAAAAGATCGACCTACATCAATTACAATGAATATTAAAGTAATAAAAGTGATTTCTTAATAGTTTTTGAATATACATTTATTTTTATTTATTTTAGAATTCAGTGCCATTGCCTATAAAGTCAACACAGGAACGTACAAGTGAATTACGTATGCAATTTCCAGTTAGTAGTGGACAACATCATAGAAAAACCGAAAATGAATGGATACCAGTGGAAAATTTACCGAAAAAACCTGATCCAAAACCGGTGGAGAATGGAAAAATTGATGCAGAGCCAAAAAATAAGACTGAAATAATTGTTGAGAAACAACCAGTGGTTCCGGCACCACCGAATGCACCACCCGGACCACAAGTATTTCCAACACCACTTCTAGAAGTACAAAATAATGAACTTTATCATTTCAAATATAAAATTGTACGAATTTTCAGCCAACTGTGGATATTGGATCAATTGTATCCCAACGTTTGGCGGCAATGCGACGACTTCAAGAAAATCCAAACGATGTTCAAGCTCTAACACAGATGTATAAATCAAATAAAGAGGTTTTAAATGCATTTTTAAACATAAACTTCATTTTGTTGTTAAATAAATTGTTTAGATGCAATCGTGGGCCCAAAGTAAACAACAATTGGGCCAATTCACTGGTACAACAGGTGCACAAATTTTATCACAAGCTGAATTATCTTCTGGGTATCAAGCTTGGGCTAAAAAGGTAGCGATATTTTCTTGTTTGATCCAATTTTCCACCACCCATTTCAGATGAAACACATAAACTGTATATAAATTGTGTTTTGTGTTGCAAACTTGTAACAAATTTTCAGGTGCAGGCACAAATCATTTCTTTCATATTAAAAAAGAAAATATTGTTTTAAAGGGATGCAATTTGTGCCTGTGTTTTAATTAAATTATTTTTAACGTAATAAATATTATTTTAAAACGTTGAAATTGATTTCGTAATTTAGAAATCATTTTGATCTCTTGATATATCAATATGATTTCTAATTTACAAAATCTATCACCTGAGAATTTGTTTCAGGCTTATAAATTATTGTTGTATAATCAGGGTGCTCCAATTGAAATGACCGATTTGTTAAACTACTTGAAAATTGTCTATTGGTAAGTGAAATTCAACATACAATCCAATTTATAAAAAAATATCAAATTTTATACCTTTGTCGATTTAATTATAGTTTGTCATCGAATTGATCACAAATGTAATTGAAGTAATAGTCAATTAAAGTGACTAATATGTTTGGGTTTTTGAATTTAGGATCAGCTACAAACTGCTGCCCCCGTTTCCGGTGGTATGGGTATGCATCTGTTGCAAAAAATGGGTTGGAAACCTGGCGAAGGGCTAGGAAAAGAGAAAACTGGAACATTAGAGCCATTATTACTGGACGTAAAGTTGGATAAAAAAGGTTTGGTAGCGGATGAAGAACAACAACGAAAGAAGAAACAAAAACAAGTGAAAAATCCGGTAAATTCTTTGCAAGGGAAACATCCAGTTTCATTATTAGGGGAATATGCATCGAAAAAGAAATTGGGAGCGCCGGAATATGTGCTTTGTTTCGAATGTGGACCGGATCACAAGAAAAACTTCCTTTTTAAGGTAAACTTGTTAAAAATTTGTGTAATTTGTTAATGAATTAAAAATTTTTTTAATATTTTTTAGGTTATTTTGAATGGTGTTGAATATAAGCCAAATGTTGCTAGCGGAAATAAAAAAGAAGCAAAAGCTACAGCCGCTACAGTGTGTTTACAACAAATTGGTTTACTGCCTCCCCCGCCTATAGTACCACCTTAACTAAAATAAATAAAATTCATTTGTATATTTAATACCGAGTATTATATTTTAATCTTTACTTAATTGTTTTTTTACATTTATTTGTAAAATTGTTGTACAAAATAGAAATTATACACGATAATCATTGAAATTTATTTCCCCGCTTCATTTTAAATTCAGTTAAAACGCCATGTGGCCAATGTGACTAATGAAAAAATTTTAATACTTCCATCTTTGTTTAAATATGGTTGTTAAAGTGAGATAGATAATTTGAGAGAAAGCGTAACGAAAAGAAATCTGTAACGCCAAAAGTGGCTGTCAAATCTGACATTTTTGTCATTCTTAGAAAAGAAAAGAAAAATTGCCCAAAACAAATAATTTAAAATGTATTTTTATTTGAACAGTGTTTCATGATATTTATTTAAATGAAAATCATATTCTTGTAAAAATACAAAGTTTTAAGGAAAGTATATTGTCTATATATGTTGGAAAATATGGAACCAGCGAATCCAAATAGTAGTATTACAACATTGGGAAATAATGAAGAGGAATCAGAACCACCAAAGAAAAAAGCAAAATATGTTGCTGAAAAGAATCCTGCCAAAAAAGATTTAGCTGCACTACCAGTAAGTAAAAGTAAACATCAGTAATTTTTTAATTATATAAATTTGTTGTTTTCTAGTATTCTGTGTTAATAAACATTTTTAAGTATTTGGACTTGAAATCTATTAACAATTGTGCTATGTTGTGTTCAACGTTGAATAACGTATCCAAAAACAGTTCACTTTACAAAAAAGTTACATTAAAGGTAAAAAATTTCATCATAAAGCCATACAAATCATCTGACCTACTTATTTCATTTCAGTACAATATGAATAATCATTTTCTGGATAGTTTAGTATCCAAAGTTTCGTGTTTAAGAGAGTTATACGTAGAATATAAGTTTTTTGATCCACATTCCGAAGTGGAAGATTGTACAGACTTCAACAAATATGTTGCAATGTATGCTAATCAATTAATAACAACTAATTTATTGTTTATATGGCAATTTTTTAGGATACTAAGAAAATGCGGAGAAAATTTATCATATTTGGAAATAGACAGTTGTAGAAGTGATGAAGTTTTAGAAAATTTAACAGAATGTACAAATTTAAAAAGTATTTTTTACATTTTTTTAATGTACACTTAATTTATGATTTGTTTGTTTATTGTAGAACTGTATTTATATCGTTGCAAAAGCAGTTTTCAAGCTTTAGCATCTTTACGGAATTTATCAAACATAAAATTCATATCATGCCATTTTCCACAGAAAATTGTTAGTGATGTTATTAAAAACAATGAGAATTTACAACATATTTTTCTTTGTAAGCCATAATTTTATCAAAAATGTAATTATTATTAAAATTTATTAATCATTTCAGCTGATAATGTTAATGTGAACGTTAATGAAATATGCGAAAATATGTCTAAATTTAGTAAAGAAATTGTTGAACTACATTTAAGTGAAAGAAAAAAACTGAAATCAAAAAGCATCCGTACATTGGCCAGACTTACAAATTTACGTGTTTTGGAATTAATATCAGCCACAGGATTTGAATCGGATCCTGAAGATTGTATGGAACAGTTAGCAGCTGGATGTCCAAAATTGGAAAAGTAATTAAAAAAAAAAATGCTGATTTTAAATTATATTAATAATTGTAATATTTAAGGCTTGTTGTTTACGGATGGAAAGAATTGAATGATGACAATTTCATACCGGCTTTGCACATGTTCTCTCAGTTAAAAGAATTGGATTTACGTGGTACAAATATAACAATAAAAAGTTGTCGCGAAGCTGCCCTTACATTGCCCTTACTTAAAATAATGGATGTTATAAAATGTCGACGTGTTAAAAAAGCACAAGTACGATTTATGTTTAATCTATAATGAGAAATTAATAATTTTAATTTTGTTTACAGCTCGCACAACTTCAGCGTGATTTTAAAGACATAACTATACCGTTGGAATAGAAAAAGAACTTAAATTCTATATTTATTATAACATTGTATCATTTTTCATTGGTGTATTTATCATTACAATTTACATAATTTTTAAACAACTTGTAATATATATTTTTTTAAGATGTAGATTTTAGATAAAATAAAAGTAAATATTTTCCTTAAATGATTTTTGCTTTTTTCATCAGTTTATATAATTCTTGACCCATTTGAGCTGGAGATTGTGCGATTTTTACACCTACATTTTCCAATGCTTCCATTTTATCGATTGCCCTTCCTTTTCCTGGAATTTTATCACAATATTTTAATCATATACCTAAGCAAATTACATATTTTTATGACCTCCTGAAATAATTGCTCCTGCATGGCCCATCCGGCGTCCTGGTGGTGCTGAAATTCCCGCTATGTAACTAACCATTGGTTTCCCTTTCATACCAACTTCATCTAGATAAGCAGCAGCCTTTTCCTCTTCTTCACCACCGATTTCCCCAATCATTAATATACCCTTGGTGTTATCATCGTCCAGGAAAATGGTTAAACAGTCAATGAAATTGGTACCATTAAAAGGATCTCCTCCAATTCCTAATATAAATCAGTTAAAAGAATTTTTCTCGAATTAAGGACAATATTTTTAAGTTTTACCAATGCATAAAGTTTGTCCTAATCCAACTTCTGTGGTCTGATTAACGGCTTCGTAAGTTAAAGTACCGGATCGCGAAACAATCCCCACGCAACCCTGTTTATGGATTGCATTGGGCATTATGCCAATTCGACATAGTTCAGAAGCAATGATTCCTGGACAATTAGGCCCCAATAATCGTGATTTATTTTGAGCCATAAGTGCTTGTTTCACTTTAACCATGTCTTGTTGAGGTATACCTTCCGTTATACAAATAATTAATGGAATTTCAGCTTCTACAGCCTCCAAAATAGCTGCTGCAGCTCCAGGTGGCGGAACAAAAATTACGCTCGCATGAGGATCTAAGCAGTCTTTCGCTTCTTCGACGGTATTGAAAACTGGTAAACCCAAATGTGTTTGACCGCCCTTTTTCGGATTTGTACCACCTACAATGTGCGTTCCATAGTCAAGTGAAAGTTTACAATGAAGTGTGGCCGTTTTGCCAGTGAATCCTTGACAAATTACTCGAGTTTCACGATCCAGAATTAAATTCGTACGAGTTTCATTGTATATTTCTGATTCGGGACATTTGCAATCGCAAGTGCAAAATTTTCGACGAATTAAACTATTAGTTAATAAACGGGCAAGTTTCATTGCAGAATAATATTGACAAATAGCATAAAACACGAAATAACAAATGAAATTGTTGCAAGTAGTGAAATATTGTTTAAAATATTTATTTTTCTTGATTTTGAATATTAAAAAACGCGGCATCTGTTAAATATAGGAATATTTGTTTTAAGAGATTGTTTTATTTGAATCCATCATTTGAATAAAACTAATTTACATAAAATATTTCAAAATATTTAATAAAATTATTTGCGTTAAAATATAAAAATCCATTATAATTAAAATTATTCATAATATATAAACTGAGCTACTTTATTGATTCATCTTCGTTTTCATCTTGTGGAAAAACTTCCAAATCTGGTGCCGTCAATTTTGCAACTTTTACATAATTAGTTTTTAATAATTCTTTCGCCGTCTTCCTCTGAGCTGGATCGTAAACCAACATATTCTAAAAAACCAATCAATTACAAACTGAACGATAATTTCATACCACGTATTTAAATTACCATTAAAAACTCCATTTCTTCATCATCATGGAACGGAACACAGTCTTTCAATTTGTTAACAGTCCATACGGGAAATGATGGTTTATATTCAGGAAAAGCTGAAACACCCTTCCATATACTTTCATTTGGAGTGCCTAATATCCGGAATATTTTGTACAGTTGATCGATTTCTGAATCTCCAGGAAAAAGTGCACGTTTAAGCAACTATAAAAACATTAAATTAAAAATTGTTGAATCTTTTCAGTTCTCTTAATACCATTTCGGCCATAATACATCCTAAACTCCAAATATCTATTCCAGTACAATAAATTTTACTACCAAGTAATAATTCTGGTGCTCTGTACCACATAGTGATCACTTCGTGAGTATAAGTTCGAATTGGCAGTGAAAATGAACGAGATAAACCAAAGTCAGCAAGTTTAATATGTCCTTCTTTGTCGATTAAAAGATTTTGCGGCTTTAAATCCCGATGAAGAATACGATGTGAATGTAAATAAGCCATACTATCAACTAATTGTTTCATATAGTTCTGTAAAATGTTGTATAATTAAAGAATAAATAAAATTATGGTGTAATCTACTCGAATTAACTCCTTTTCTAATGACTTTCTGGACAAATCTAAATACTTCTTCAAGTCCATATCAAGAAATTCGAAAACAAGGTACAATTTATCTTTGCTATACATAACATCTAAGAGTTCGACTATTGATGAATGTCTTAAGCCTTTTAACAGGCTTATTTCCCGTATAGCAGTCGATGGAACACCCTCCGAATCCCCATTATTGTAAAATCTACAATGAGCAGAAAAACGCTCAATAAGTACTATAGTCACTTTAACGAATTTAACAAAAACATTAAGACGATTATAATAGGCTTTAAATAATGCATTTTACTTACAACAATATTGGTTAGTGATGAAAGCAATTAGAAAATATAAGCTGAATCATGTGGTGCTACGAATATGAATGAAAACGTAAGCACACAACAAAATTCAGCTAATATTAATCTATTGTAAATCGCAGGCACAAATTATGAGTTCAATGGAGGGCTAGTGTGTATAAAGTGCGTATATTAATACTGTAACATTCAAGCAAATTTTATACAAAAAAAAACTTACTTTTCTAATTTGATTCGTTTCAGTGCAACATTTTTGCCAGTCAATTTGTTTTTAGCTTTATAAACAACACCGTAAGTACCTTCACCAGCTTTTCCTAGCTTTATAAAACGATCTAATTTATCCATTATTCGTGGTCTCTCAAGGGGGAAAATGAGGGTATGTATTTAGCGGGAAAATTGTTGTTGTCTTTTCAGAAGCCATTTGTGTTTATGTATAAAACGCGTGCGCCAAAATGTGTTCAATATTATTTTACAAAATTATATAATAGATGACAGCACTTAAAAATAGAATTTTAATGCTAAAACTAATTTTAGCTCAGTTTAAAAACAAATAAATATACTATGCGCTATTATTAATAAATTATTTCTTATATTTCATAATATTAGTTATTAATATTGGAAAATTTTAAATTTTATATGGTCCATCTATTGGCGAAAATGAAAAATTATTGGAGTAGATGTTGCCCCACCACAACATAATATACCGGTCGTGCGTCTTTAAGTTTGGTGTGAAATTAAAATTTTTGCTGTTAAAAAATCTACTTAAATTTGTTAAAAAAAAACAATTTGTTGTAAATATCGTATTTAAGAATTGTTGACATTCGAATTAGCATATAGTTGTTGTGAAATACAAGTAAGTACACCTACTTACTTAATGTTTTTCTTGATATTGCAAATAGTTAATAATCCGCCATGATGGCGTCTGTTCGCTTAATGAAAATTTATTATTTAAGTAACTTGTCTTACGTTTACGTTACAGAAGCCGACCATGGCGTCGGAACAATTCTCTTTATGTTGGGATAATTTCCACAAAAACATGAGTGCTGGTATGAATACGTTGTTGGAGAATGAAGAAATGGTAGATGTAACGTTGGCTGTTGAGGGCAAACATATAAAAGCCCATAAAATGGTACTCAGCGTCTGTAGCCCTTATTTCAAGGAATTATTCAAGTCCAGCCCTTGCCAACATCCAATTGTGTTTATGAAAGATGTTAGTTATGTTGCAGTGAGTGATTTGTTAACATTTATGTACCAGGGTGAGGTACAAGTAAGTCAAGAAAATTTGACAACTTTCATAAAAACGGCTGAAGCATTACAAATCAAAGGATTAACTGGTGATGGCAATGTAAGTATCGTAAAATCGTAATTATACGATTTACTAACTAAAGGATTGTTTAGGGCTCAGGCGATTGCGAACTGATTGACGCTGAACCGGAAGAAAAAGTTACAAAAATTATAGAACATAAACCAGGCCCAAAGTCTAAAAAACATGTACAAACGATATCTACCAGTAGTTCAAGTGTTAGTCCTGTACCGGCGGCGAAAAGACCTAGATTGAGTAGTCAGACAGAAACACCACCTTTAACAACTACACTTACTGCAACTAAAGCTGAAGTAATAACTCCTACGACTAGTAATAATTCGAATTCAACGACAACCGCGGAATTTGTTCAATTTAAAATGGAACCGTACGAACAGACCCAATCGTTTACTGTACCGGATGATAGTGGTGAAGATAATTTTGGCGACGATGCAATAGATGATAGCGTTGACGATACTGAGGATTATACTCTAATGGAAAACACGGACGAACCCCAAGCTGGAACAAGTATGGATGGAGCTGGAGAAGGACAAGGTAGGCACAAATGACACTTTAAATTACTCATTCTTGTAAAGCGTTTAAAACTATTTCGGATTTGTTCACTTTGTTATTTTATTTATTTTTTTTTTTCATTTTTAATGTAGGTAGTAGTAAATAATTTTAAACACTTTGCAAATGAAAGTATATAATTTGCATGCATAATATCTACAACGTTCATTTTTTAATCTATTGAAATTCTTAAGAATGTGATTATTGTATGTTCGTACATTTCTTTATTTTTTTTATAAATAATACGACAAACGTTTTATTACAAATTATCGTGGTAAAAATTTATTTTGTTAGACATTTTCGTATGTATTCAAAGTTATAGTGGATTTTCGGTAAAAAAGTTGTTATTTTTTTATAGCAGATATTAAAGTGTGCTTCAACTCAAAATAATACATCAAGCATACTTTATCCTTCAGGGTAGATAAATGAAACTTTAACTGAAAGGGTACACGTGCAAAATAACGGTATGGATGTGAGCAAAATATATAATAATAATAATATTGTAATATTTTAAACTACCATATCCATGCGCCATAGGTTGTTTTATAGTTCTCGTGATACCTATTTGATTATTATTTTTGCGAAAGTGTTTATAATGATAAACTTGACGTAGTAGCGTAAGTAGCGTATCGGATGAGGTTTTATTGTTATTTAAAAAATATAAATTAATAAACTTAAAAGTGTTATTGTGAAATTAATCAAGAAATTCTTGATGAATTAGTTGCTGCAATTTAAGGACTACTTCCTCGAATAAGTAAACAAAGGTACAACAAGCAATATGAACATTTTAAAAAGTGGAAAAGTTGTAAGAAAATCAATTACACCAATGAAGAAGTTTTACATTCCTACTTATTAGAATTAGCAAAAGATTTTTCCCTACAAAGTTTGGGTACAAAAATCTCAATGCTAAAAACCTGTGTGAAGCTCTATGAAAATATTGACATTTATAGGTAAAAATTGAATTGATTTTTGAAAATTCGTTATAGATGTGATGTTTTTACAGATATGATAAAGTAACTTCATTTGTAAGAGAACAAACTGAGTTATGTAAACAAATAAAACCAAAAGTTATAAAGTATTTTACACGTGAACAAATTACAAATTTTTTTTTACAAGCACCAAATAAAGATTATCTGTTGGATAAAGTGATTTTATTGTTTGGCATATATGGAGCTTGTACACGTTCAGAGCTTGCTAATTTGTATAGTGATAATATTAAAGATACTGGAGAATTTATTTTAGTCATTATGCAAGATACGAATGGAAAACTTAAAAGACAATTTTTAATTACTGATCATGATACTCTCTTTAAGGGTTGCGACTTATACAGAAAATATGCAAAGCTTAGACCTTCTAATTTGGAGAATGGTCGCTTTCTTCTCAATTACAAAAATGGCATATGTTCTAGACTTGTTGTAGGACAAACAGAACTGAAGGAACACCGAGAAAGATTGCGGAATTTTTAAATTTGAACAATCCTGAAAAATATACAAGACATTGTTTTCGAAGATCTAGTGCGCTCATTTTTGGAGAAAAGGGGGGGTAGTGTTATTGAATTAAAACATTTTAGACGCGGAACCTCTTCAACGGTAGACGAAGAACTTGTTGAAGAATCTATAAAGATGGAAATCACAGCTTTTGAACAAATTGTTAAAGAAGAAAAAATATATGTAAATGATGAAGAAATGCATGCAAGTGACGAAATATATATCAAAACCGAACAAGTGTCTGAAGATAGTGAATAATGTGATAATAATCGTGAGAAATTGATTAATTCTGTAAATTCAGAATATGGATACCTAAATAATTCAGAATTAGTTATATGTTTTTATTCTATTTATTAGGTTATTTTTGATTGTTATAGTATATCAATAAATAAAAATTGATAAACATCTCGTTTCTATTTATAGTGAAATAACAATCGCAAACTAAAACAAATGTTGTAAAAGCAGAATGAAAACCAAAACTTGTGGGAAAAAAAGCCATGATAACCTATAATATTGAGATTTTAAAGTGTGCTTGATAATAATAGCCAACAATTCTTTATTGTCTGTGAATACTTCTGTATTTACAATAAGTTTAATTTTTTTCTACCATTAATGACAAATTAAACTGTTAGTAAGCACCCTTTAAAATCTGTTTATTGTGGATTTGATTGGATATTTTTTTTTCACTAACCATTTGTTTTTCATTCTATTTTAAATACATTCAAAGATGATGATTCAAAAATATGGAAAGTTAAAATTGAAGAAATATCATCCTCTGATGGGAAAGATCAGATTTCTGAAGAAACGGTACAAGGCTCTGTAGGTAGAATGTTGCCAAAAAAAACATTGAAAATATACCAAAAAGAATACAATTGTTTTCAAAGATGGAAACATTCAAAGAATATTAATAGTTCGAATGAAAATGTGTTTTTGGAATATTTTTCTGAAAAATCAATGAAAGTCAAACCACCTACATTATGGTCTTATTACTCGATGTTAAAATGTATGATGCTAGAGTATGAGAATTGTGATATTTCAAAGTAAGTAACTGGTTTATTCCATCTAGGGAATGTTTCATTAAGTAGTATATTCCATATTCGCAGATATACTAAAGTGATTGCATTGCTTAAGAAACTGATTGTTGGATATAAGCCGAATAAATCGAAAACCTTTGAAACGGATGATGTTCTTAGATTTTTAAGAGAAGCTTCTGATGATGAATATCTTCTTATGAAGGTGTTTTTTCTTTTAGAATTAATAATAATAGTTTAAACAGTTTACGTATAATTTGAATTTGGAATTATAGGTTGTTGTAATAATGGGTTTATATGGAGCATGTCGATCAGATGAATTGTACAATTTGCAAATATTTAATGTTATCGATCGACAATCGGTCATTATTGTGACACTCAGTGATATAACTAACAAAGGAGGACGGTCTTTTTGTATTACCGATAGTGAATGTGGTGTGAGTGTGTTAGAAATTGTAAGAAAATATATTGGTTTACGTCCGAAAAACGTACCACACACGAAATTCTTTTTAATTTACCGACAAAACAAATGTATCGCACAACCTGTTGGAATACACACCTTGTATAAGATTCCTAAGAAAATTGCCGATTTCTTGAATCTACCAAATTCAGAAATGTTTACTGGAAGTTGTTTTCGTCGTTCTGCAGCTTTAATGTCGGCCAATTCTGCTTCAGCTGTTGATTTAATGCCAGTCTGCGCTAATCGTGATAAATCGCAATAGAGTTAATATTAAACAGTCTTTATACATATGTATAATAATAAAAAATAATGATATGATATATAAAATAATTTGATATTTTATTGTTTATTTATTTATTAACTATTTTTTTATTTGCTTTATTTACCATTGCGGTTAATGTTTTACTTGATATATTATTTTGAGTTGAACAGAACACACCTCAATATCTGCTATATAGCGAAATTTTGTGCTTGTGCTAATCGGTGACTTATTATATAACAAGATATTTTAGTGTTATTTGTTATTTATTAGTTTCCAGTTAAAATGATTTGGTAAATATTATATGCTAGTAGAAAGATTAAAGTAATTTTTAAATCAATTGATTTAAAGATAAGTACTTTAATTGTAACTACTTGTTTTTGATATAATGAAAAATGCGGTCTGTTTTATAAATAATTGTGAATTTTTCACAATTATCCACTTGTTAGTTATTCTGATTTAGGGCGTTTTTCTATAATGATCTTGATCTTGTTTAGTGATAGGAATAATAATCTTTTTATGTGCCGGTTAAGTGAGTCACATCATCCTAAGTAAATTACTTAGGAAGTTTTGACAGTTTTGTGCTAAAAATTCTGAATTAAGTCGCATATAGC
>SSSI01007838.1:0-10798 GCA_004796505.1 Oryzaephilus surinamensis | reverse complement strand
TAAATATAAAAATTTGTATTGTGGTTCAAACACGGTCAAACCAATTTAAATTTCAAATAGAGCAGTGACGTAAATCTGGCAACGTATAAAATACAAAGTTACTAGCGTTGCTAGGCAATGGACAAAGTATGGGCCACCATGGTGAGGCGAAAATCATGGGGCAATCCATATTGTTTTATTAAATCCGTGGTGCAAACTTACAATCTAAAGAACGCTTTGGTGGACTCGATGAGAAGATGTGATTCTATTTGACATCCCCAAACATAACCTTATTTCAAGTATTTACCAATTAAACCGACAAAGACATTAATAAACAAGGACTATTATATCCACCAAAACACCATACGAAACATCGGTGGTTCGGTGGAATTGGTGAAGACAAAAGTTAAGAATCGGTGGAAATAAAAATGATTTTGGTGAATTTAAGAACGATTTTGGTGCCATCAGGTCCACCTGGTGGAACAACCGGTGTAATTAAAAACTCGCCTAATTATACTTGATGTGCTAGTAAACAGTCTGAACCTGATCGGCGATCTTCGGAAGGTTTTAAAATACTGAATTGAGATTGGTGCATGACATGTACTTGAAAAGTCTTATTGCACGTAGTTCATATTTAGTTTACCAATAATACAACAAAAGAAGATATATATTTGATTAAATACGCATTTCTTTTATTAAGGAAAAATATTGTGCCACATTGCCAGTATGGAAAATGGTGAATAACGTTGGAAAAGTTGTGGGTGGATAAGTCCTAAGTCATTAGTCTTTAGTCTTTTGCCTTTTATTTAAAAAAAGTACGCGTTCTACATTAGTCTTTATGTATTGTCAGACTAACCAATCTCATTGAAATTTGTCAGCTGTCAAGTAGGTGAATTTTTGAATTTTTTGACATCTGTGTCCATTTTTCAACAATGAACTGAACTATAATACTGAAACAATAATGGGTATTTAATAGTTTACTAAATTGAAAAATAATTAGCCATTAATTAACTATAACTATTTATATTTATAACAAAGCCTTTGGCACACGAGACGCTTAAACTTTAATAATTATTTTGACTAAGTATAACAAAAAACAATTAGTAGCTCATGTAAATCTATTGAAATAAAAATAAAGCGTCAAAGTCCTTATAACATATAATTTCACTGGATAACGATAGAAAAAGACTCATTATATCTTATATGCATATTAGTATTATTTAGGAATAATGATTTATTTGAACTTTCCTAGGTAGAAATTATTATAGTACTAAAAATAATAAAATTACTACCTTATTTACATGAAGATATCTGAAAAAATAGATATAAATTGACCTCAAAACAAAACAATTATTAAAGTACTCGCTTCATTGTACAAACATACATATTTATACATAAGTAATAAGTATATATGTATATCTATCATGAAGTACAAAATCAGGTATATTATTTTTGTATTGCCCTTTATAAATTTATCTCTCTCTTCGTTTCTATCTGACACAATACGTGGATCTCTAAATTTCATACAACATTCTATTAAACAATTTGTTGAAGAACCACCAGATACAATTTTTGTGAATGAAGAATACGATTTTATAATTGTTGGAGCCGGTTCAGCTGGAAGTGTTCTAGCTAGAAGATTAGCAGAAAATTCAGATTGGAATATTTTACTAATAGAAGCTGGTGATAGAGAAAATTTCTATACAGATATACCCATAATGGGAGGGTATTCATCATTTACTAGTTTGACATGGCAATATAATGCAATACCAAGTTCTGATGGTAGATATTGTGCCAGTATGGAAAATAGTGAATGCTCTTATCAAGTTGGAAAAACTGTTGGCGGATCTAGTAGTGTTAATTATATGTTTTATACAAGAGGTAATCGTGATAATTACGACGAATGGGCTAGATTGGGTAATAAAGGATGGTCATATGACGATCTTCTACCATATTTTAAAAAAATTGAAAATTTTAACGTTCCTGGAAACATTGACATGTCGTACCATGGTACTGATGGGCCTGTTTATGTTGGATACACTTCAAAATTATCAACAATTGGTCAAGCTTTTATAAACGCTAGCCAACAATTTGGATTGGATTATATTGATTATAACGGAGAACAACAAGTTGGTGTATCAAGAACTCAAGCAAATATCAAAAATGGTGTTCGTCAAAGTGCTAGCCGAGCCTATTTACATCCAATAAGAAACCAAAAGAATTTCCACCTTAAAAAATTGTCTCAAGTGAAAAAAATTTTAATAAATCCAGAAACTAAAGAAGCCTATGGAGTGGAATATATAAATGCTGGACAAACTTATCAAGTGAAAGCCAGAAAAGAAGTTATTGTATCAGGAGGTGTTCTAAATTCTCCGAAAATTTTAATGCATTCAGCCATAGGCCCTAAAGATCATTTGGAAGAGAAAAATATTAAAGTTATACAAGATTTACCAGTTGGACAGTCCTCTATAGATCACATAGTGGCGAATCCTCAATTGTATATCTCACAAATAATGATTATGGTTTAGATGCAAATGTGGCAGAAGTAGAAAATTATTTAGTCAATTTCACTGGTATATTATCGACAACAGTTACAGGGGAAGCATTAATTTTTCTAAACACTGACAATGCAACCAATAAGGATTTAGTACCAAATATCGAACTTATACTTACTAGTTCTTCTTTGCAAACCAAATTTAATTTTTTGAATTCAAATGGTGTACCACGTAAATTATTTGATGAAATTTATTCAGAAATAAGAAATAATATATCATTCAGTTTTTTTATTTTATTTCTTCAACCAAAAAGTCGAGGTCAAGTACTTTTACGTGACAACAAATACGATTCACCACCAATAATTGCTCCAAATTATTTTGGTATTGAAGATGACTTAGACACAATGGCTAAAGGCATACGGATTGCAATGGAAATCGCAGAACAAGATGCTTTGGAACCATATGGTACAAAAATATGGAATAAAAAGATGAAACAATGTGAACAGTATTCATTTTATTCTGATGACTATATTAAATGTGCTGTGAAACAAATGAGTTTTGCTCTTAGACATATGGTTGGTACTTGCCGAATGGGTCCAGATAATGACACTTTGGCAGTAGTTGATCAAAGATTAAGAGTGAAGGGAATTAAGAATTTAAGGGTTGTTGATGGTTCCATTATGCCACATATACCATCCGCTCATACAAATGTACCCTGTATGATGGTCGGTGAAAGGGCATCTGATTTAATTAAAGAAGATTACAAATAATTTATGTCTGTGTAGTTTAATTTTTGTATAAGATTTTTGGACTTAAGACTTAGGGCCGATCTATTCACCTCCTGATAAATTTATCCTCCCTATAACTTCCTTGGATACATTTGTTAACAGAATTGTTTCTATAGAAATTATGTTCCGGATAAATTTATCCGGCGGTGAATAGATCGGGCCTTAATTAAATAATAAATACCCATAAATTGCTTATAATTAAAAAGAATTATAATTTCAAGATCCATTTTTCACATATTTATTTACCTATACGTCTTAACAATTATCCAATTTCAATTTTTCTGTAAGGTATAATTAGATTAAAAATTAAATGTTATTAGCTTACTTACTGAAAAAGTTTTAAGTGAAAAAATAATAATTACCCATAAATTACTTTTTTTGACATTAGTACTAAGCCAATTAACATTTTATTCAAGTATAAGGTAGTGGTTATATATTTAGAATGAAATTCTGAAAATATGAAAACATACAATTACAAGCAACAAAAAAACATCCAATAATACTAGTAGTATTAAATGATATAAAATTAAATTTCTGCTTTTCATAGTACTATACATGGAAAAAAATAGGGCAAACCATTTGAAATAAGAAAGTTATAACTTATAACTAATTGAAGTTTATTAAAAATCTAATGCCCTAGTTAGTATTTATGCAAAATTTTAATATTTTATCGATTTTCTTTTTCAAGATATGAAGCATTTTCGAATATGACGTCACTTCCAAAATTTAACATAAAAAAATTAATAACTCAAAAACCTTTAACTTAAAGCCTAACATACCTTACATAAAGTCAATTTTAAATTTAAAGCAGGATTTAAAAATGAAATAAAAAATTAGTTGTTCCATTTAAAATAAGGAAGTAATATTCAGTTTCTGGTATAACCGGAAATAACTCGGCGATGAAAATATTTTAGCTGAATTAGCCCCTCTTCTAAACACTTAAATCCAAAATTTGGTAAAAATTCCTCTTTTAGTTTTCAAAATACTTATAGGGGAAGCTTACATTGAATAACGCTGTATACATGCAGGTTATGCAGGATATCTATTATATTCCCTGCTCGGGCGCCAGATTTGTAACACTTTTTTCGGTGAATTTTTTCGGGCGCCAAATATTTTTCTGCAAAATACCAATTTTACCAGTCACCAGAGTTGTTGCAGTGGAGAACTGGAGAAACGGTAATCTAGGGATCAATTATAAATTTAGAGACAAAACATGGTATACACAATTCTATTTATTCCTCAATAAGGTGTTTTCAAAATACTTATAGGGGAAGCTTAAATTGATAACCCTGTATACATGCAGGTTATGCAGGATATCTATTATATTCCCTGCTCGGGCGCCAGATTTGTGACACTTTTCTCGGTGAATTTTTTCGGGCGCCAAATATTTTTCTGCAAAATACCAATTTTACCAGTCACCAGAGTTGTTGCAGTGGAGAACTGGAGAAACGGTAATCTAGGGGTCAATTATAAATTTAGAGACAAAACATGGTATACACAATTCTATTTATTCCTCAATAAGGTCTATTCATATAGAGAAGAAAATGTGTGATTGGTCAGCTTTCACGTGATTTAATTTTTTAAATTTTATTGGTTGAAGTTGAAAGCCAGGTTTGAAGGTGGAACATTGTGGTAAATGTATACAATTATTGCAACAATTGCATTAATATGAAAAAAGACATCTCAAATGGACGATTTTTCTTCCGTATATGAATAGAGTATATATGTATAGCACAGTCTACTTCTTAAAACAAGAAAATATACACCAAGAAGAAATTATTGTTCAGAAATAATGAACTATATTGTTCTTTTATGATTGTTTAAATTTAAATTTTAAACGATAAATAATTTTTAAAACAATTTTTGAAAACGATTTTCTTTTATAAATGTAACAATTAGGTAAACTTGCTTAAAGTTGTAACTACCTAAGTATATATAATTGTTTAAGGCAGTTTAAAAGGAATAACCTATTATTATTGTGTGCTTGAATAAATAATTAAAGATATTAGAAAATTGTTAACTAACTGATTACATTATTCAGTCATGTGGCCCAGAATAGACAAAGATATTTTACATTTTCCATTACAAATATTAAATGTAATGGGTTTTTTAATAGACAGAAGAAATATTTTACAAATATTTTCATTATTTCTATATTTATTTGCATGCTTTTTGCTTATAATACAAACATTAATACAATGTATAATCATGAAAGCAACAGTAGAAAATTTTACTTCTACAATTGACAGTTTAGTAGCTGGAATTACAGTAAGTTAATTTAAAAAGAAATAAACAATTACATATGTAGGTATTTTTTTCCTATTGTATTTTTAGTATATTATTTATATATGGGCACCATTAGCCAATCCAAAGAATTTATTGCAAGTTATAAAAAACCGTCAATACTATTGGAAATTGGATAAATTTAATACTATAACCGAAAATGAATGCAAAAAAGAAATTTCATCGATTATAAATGTTATAAAAATTCTTACAGGCTTTAATAGTTTATTATCATTTTTATTAGCATTTCATATGATTCAAACAAAAATTTTATTATATAAATGTTGGGCGCCAAAGGAATATATAAATTATGCACTTTTACAACAAATTTATATGTTACTTTATATACAATCTGTTGTGTTTTTTCATCGTTGTTCTTATGGTATTTTATTTACTGAATTGGCGGTGCAATTTAAATTATTAAATAAAGCTTTTAAAAATATAAAAAATTTAAAAGATATGAAAATTTGTGTTCAACATCAAAATATTCTGTACAAGTGAATGCTATTTAATATTCATTAATTTGTTGTTGTAATGATTTTATTTTAGGAATGTTGAATATATGAACAAAAGTTTTTCAACATTTTTGGTAATTAATTATGTTTCAACAGTTTTAACATTAAGCAGTCAAGCTATGTTTGCGATTTCATCAAATTCGTATAAACTTGGAAATTTTAATTAAATGTTTTTTTCAAATTTTTATTTCAGACTTGAAGTAGCAATAAATTCTTTTTTATATTTTGCTATCGTAATGGCACAATTTGCTTTTCATTGTTTTCCAGTCAGTTTCATGGTGGAAGAAGTATTAAAAATAGTTATTTTTCAAATAAACTTATATATTTACATTTATTTTAAATTATAGTGTGAAGAATTATCTCTTTCAATATATAAATCGAATTGGTATTTGAATTCATCGAATGAAACACAAAAATATATAAAATTTCTTTTATTACGTTCACAAAAAGTGGCAATTATAAGTGGTGGTGGAATGTTTCAATTAAATAGAACGACTTTTGTACAAGTATACAAAATATAATATTATTAAATTACAAAAAAATATTCAATTCTTTATAAAAAATTTTAGGTAATTCGATTGACTTACCAAATTATAGCATTATTATGGCAGACAATGAATTAAAATTGAAAAACAATGTATTTATTAATATATGAAGATTTTATTTCTAATAAGTACATATTATTGCAATAAAAATAACATAATAAATAAATAAATAAGTCAATAATTCAATATTGATATTGTATACATTCGATTTGCGTCAAAAATCACATTTTGTTTTAAACAGTCAAATATTTTATAGAAGAATTAAATAATTTGTACAAATTTATACGCAAGCATAGAAAAACCAAAAGAACAAAAAATATCTTAAAATTTTAACTTAATAACTCGAAATTTTGACCTATATTATCTCCAAACTTCGACTTATTAATATGAGGCGCGATTTGTGCCAAAATACAGTTTGCATTATGTTGCTGTTGAGTTAAAATTTTGAGATATTTTTTTTTCTTTCGGCCCTTCTACGCTTCCGTATAAATTTGTATATCATAAATTTTTCTTTTACTTGAGAATGTTTGTCGGTACGATAAAATTGATCGAAAATATAACAATGGCTAGAAATTCAAAATTTTCGAATTGGGACGTTTATTTTTTAAGGGACGATTTTTGCAAATTATACAGTATCTTTTATTGGATAATATTAAGCGAACATGGAAACAAATACAATAAATTAACAATAAGGAATAAATAGTTGCTTAGAGAAGAGTTTGGGAGGTGAATGTTTGCGAGCCGACAAGCATATTCGCATACTAGTCGGAGACCAAGACTTTGAACAAATCAAAGTTGGCCAATTTAAATAAAAATGGAGATACATATTCAATTTTCCATTCTAAACAACTTTTCCTTATAACATTTTGCCGTTTCTTGCAAAGAAAGGTACATTTCTTTTATGTTAAAATTCGTTTCTTTGTTGTAAATTCTCTTATTGTAAATGAAATATAAGTATGAGACTAGATCTCTAAAAAATAATCAATAATAACAATAATATTCTAAAATGTTTAATAAAGTTCTAATCGGCGCCTCATACCTACCTCATACAAATTAAACCAGAAAATATAAATCTGGAAGAAATAATTGTTCAAAAATGATAAATTATATTGTTCTTATGATAATTTAAATTTTTAATGATACATAATTTTTAAAATTATTTTTATAGTGCCATATATGCATATTTTAAAGACGATTTTCTTTTATTCATGTAACAATTAAAATTGCATAAATAAAGTTGTAACTAATATCTATATATAATTGTTTAAGGCAGTTTAAAAGGAATAACCTATTATTATTGTGTGCTTGAATAAATAATTAATTAAAGATATTAGAAAATTGTTAACTAACTGATTACATTATTCAGTCATGTGGCCCAGAATAGACAAAGATATTTTACATTTTCCATTACAAATATTAAATTTAATGGGTTTTTTAATTGAAAAACGAAATATTTTGCAAACATTTACTGTATATCTATATTTATTTGCATGCTTTTTACTTATAATCCAAACATTAATACAATGTACAATTATGAAACCAACATTAGAAAATTTTACTTCTACAATTGACAGTTTAGTAGCTGCAATCACAGTAAGTTAAGAAAAAAGCAGAAATTGTTTAAATTAATACAAATATATCTATTTTGTTATTTGTAGTATATATTTTTTGTATGGCCACCACTAATAAGTCACAATGAATTATCAAAAGTAATAAAAAATCGACAATATTATTGGAAATTGAATAAATTTAACACTATAACAGAAAATGAATGTAAAAAAACAATTTCGTCAATTGCAAATTTTGTAAAATTTCTCACATGTTTTAATACTGTTGCCGGATTTTCGATGTTGTTTCAAATGATCCAAACAAAAATTCTATTATATAAATGTTGGGTGCCAAAAGAATATACAAATTATGCACTTTTACAACAAATTTATATGATAATTTATATTTTAATGATTGTGTTTTCGCATCGTTGTATTTATGGTATTTTATTTACTGAATTGACGGTACAATTTAAATTATTAAATAAAGCTTTTGAAAATATTAGAAATTTAAAAGATATGAAAGTTTGTGTTCAGCATCAAAATTTTTTATACAAGTATGTTACAATGAGTATTTTTTAATTTGTTGTTATAATGATTTTATTTTAGGAATGTTGAATATCTGAACAAAAGTTTTTCAACATTTTTGGTAGTTAATTATGTTTCAACAATTTTAACTTCAAGTAGTCAAGCTATATTTGCGATATCATCAAATTCGTATAAATAAGAAAATTATATTTAAATATTTTATTCACATTTTTATTTCAGACTTGAAGTGGGAATAAATTCTTTTTTATATTTTGTTATTATGATGGCACAATTCGCATTTCATTGTTTTCCAGTCAGTTTTATGGTGGAAGAAGTATTAAAAACAGTTTTTTTTTAAATAAATTTATACAAAGTGTCTCATATACATGAAATAATGCAAATACCTTTTAATCGGCTAATTTAATTGAAAAACAGGAAAGTAAAAGTTGTTTGGTAAATTTTTCTGCATGTTTTAGCAGATATGGATTTTTTGTATGTGTTAATAAGTTAGTAATATTAATTAGTAATATGTAACATTAGTAATATTCAATTAGTAG
Source organism: Oryzaephilus surinamensis (assembly GCA_004796505.1). Classification (NCBI taxonomy): domain Eukaryota; kingdom Metazoa; phylum Arthropoda; class Insecta; order Coleoptera; family Silvanidae; genus Oryzaephilus; species Oryzaephilus surinamensis. The sequence goes on along the minus strand of SSSI01007838.1, from coordinate 1,561 downwards.
ATATATTTGTTTCAATAAGTTTTTATATAGAGTTGTATAAAGAATATTATACTGATTCTAGAAACTGAATGAAAAATATCTATTTCTATTTGAAACAAAAGTTTGTTGCCCTACTGGCGATAAATTAGCAGATATTAAAAATCTAAAACTGTCAATGAATAAGAAAAAATCTACTGAATGTTTTTTGTCTTTACTATTTTCCATTTAGAGGAACTTTTCCAAAGTTATAACCCATATTCCATACATTTACAAAACCCAAATTTTCTTGAAAAAATCAAGAAGTAACCCTATGATTTTTTTATGTGATTGTATGAAGAAACGCATGCGGATTCCAAAAATAGAATAAAAATATATGGTTCCATTTGAAAAAAAAGTTGGTACCTTTGGCGGGGTTTCTTTGACAGATGTTAAAAATCCATATCTGCTAAAACATGCAGAAAAATTTACCAAACAACTTGTACTATTCCGTTTTTCAATTAATTAGCCGTTTAAAAAATATTTGCATTATTCCATACATATGAAACACACTGTATTATATTTACAATTTTTTTAAATTATAGTGTGAACAATTATCTCTTTCAATATATAAATCGAATTGGTATTTGAATTCATCGAATGAAACCCAAAAATATATAAAATTTCTTTTATTACGTTCACAAAAAGTGGCAATTATAAGTGGTGGTGGAATGTTTCAATTAAATAGAACGACTTTTGTACAAGTATACAAAATATAATATTATTAAATTACAAAAAATATTCAATTCTTTATAAAAAATTTTAGGTAATTCGATTGACTTACCAAATTATAGCATTATTATGGCAGACAATGAATTAAAATTGAAAAACAATGTATTTATTAATATATGAAGATTTTATTTCTAATAAGTACATATTATTGCAATAAAAATAACATAATAAATAAATAAATAAGTCATTAATTCAATATTGATATTGTATACATTCGATTTGCGTCAAAAATCACATTTTGTTTTAAACAGTCAAATATTTTATATACAAATTAGATAGTAAATTACAAAATTGCTGGAAAATCTCTGTCTCTGTTATAATTTGAAGAATAATAACGTCTTTTTGGAGCATAAATTCTTCTTCTACTTGAACATATTTGTCTGGATGGTAAAATTGGATAATTAACAAATATTTAACTAAAATGCTTTATCTTATTATTATGCCGTGAACCAATTTTCGCAAAAATATAAAATTTCCAAAAATTTTGTTTATTTAAATAAATTTCTATAAATACATATTTTTTTGAGAAAAATTCACACTTAACATATAATAATAAGTAAATCAGTGAAAATAAATCATAACTGTATTATTAGTAGTATCTAACCACTTATGTAAATTTGAATAAATGATGGAATATCTCGTAAAATTGTTAAATTCCATTTATTAATAATAATTATGTCACTCCCTACAACTATTATTTTTATTGATATTTATTTTTACAATTTTTAAACAAGCATATAAGTACTGAAAATTGTATTATCGTGTTTATTTGCAAATTGTTTGTGAACGTGTAAAGAAATACATATAAGAATTA
>SSSI01007837.1:0-29148 GCA_004796505.1 Oryzaephilus surinamensis | reverse complement strand
GTTGTATCGGTAAACTACACGTGGATTGATCACTTAAGCGAGGGTGGACTTGTTAAACCATCACCTGAATTTATGTCTGATATGGAGAAATTACAAGCAATTTTTAACGAGGTGAATGGTAACGACATTTTAGTATGCAAAAATTATATTGCAAATTTAATGTCCAAAGCTGAAGATATCCATTGCAGCGAAGCAGCCAAAACATTGTTTTTTAAATGTCGTATGTTTTTTAGATTACGAAAATTAAATAAAGATCTTAAAGACGTTTCAAAAACACGAAAACGAAAAATGAAAAAAAATTTATTATAAATCAACAATTGCTTGTATTTTTATTGCATTCTATTTAAATATATAATAGGTATGTTTTCTTTATGTTTAAATACATATTTAAAAAATTAGCAGTTGTGTGTTAATTTACGCCTCAATTATTTTATATTATTCAGTGAAACCCGCAAATTTATTGTTTAATATATTCAAATAAACTCTATGAATGACGTCATGCGCAGCAGTGAACGAAAACTGGTTTGCTAAGGATCACCCCCTGGTTAAATGGCATTAGTTCACATCACATGCACAAACCCATTCTATTTCTACCTACTTAGATAATAAAACGTATTCACCTCAAGTTTTCTTCAAAGACTACAACAAGTAAAACTGAAAAAGAAAGCCGTCCATGTCTCATAATTTTGACTTGATGATGAAGTATGATTATTAATTTAACATTAGACAGGAATGTCCCAAAACGTCTACAATATTTATATGGTTGTATCTGAAACGCGGCTAGGGATGTGTGTTTGTGTGCCAAATAAATTATTATACATTTGCGTTGTTTGAAATGTTCGGAGACCTTTTGCTCCACCATTCTTTGTAATGGAACTCATCTATCACTCACCTGAAAACATGTCTCCTAATACTGTTTTTCTCTTCTTACCCTATATTTCCTATAAGTATCATTATTTCTTTTGGCACATCTCAAGTCCCTACATGACATTACAATTTATTTTGTAAATTCATTCAAAATGTACATATTTACACCAAAAAAAAACGGAACACATATATACTTAATAAATATACTTTGATATCAATTATTTTTCTTACCAAAAAAAAAGGGATTTTGTTGAAAGGTGTTATAAAATATTGGCAAGCAATTCATTTGCTTTCGTATAATACGTAATATTTTGTGGCCGCAAGTGTTTTTGAGGGTTGGAAAGTAAAACAAGCTATCGTTTATACTGTACTTTATATATAAGGGCCAACACACAACATTTCAACTTACCAATAAAGATTTAGAGTTTAGGTCAATATATATGTATGTTTATATTTTGGAGCACCAATGCAGCTCAGGTAAATGTGACCTGTAGTGAAACTATGTAAATAATTAAAATGATATTGCAGGAAGTAGGTGTACGTTATGGGAATTTAAGTGGTCATGTATACTGACCTCATGTGTATACAATATTAGGCCCTTACCTACTTCTAGGCTTGCATTTCTGTCCAGGGATGTTTTCATTACAAAACTACCTGTTAAGACCCGTCCAATAACCACTTGCTAAGTAGTTTTGGGGCACTTGTTTTACCAAACCACCTGTGTTACTATTTTACACATACTCTTTAGTAATTAGACCCTAGATTATTTACCTCTTTATTCCCCTCGTACTTCCACTTTATATATATATAGAGGAATATAAATTAATTATTTAAAACGAAATTAATTTAACTAATCCACCAACTAAATAGCAGAGCTCAGTTCAAAAGGATACGCTGATTCTCGCTGGACAACTTTTCTACATCACAAATTTATCTTAAATCAACGAAAAATCTTTCTCATGAATAAAATTCAATTAGAAAATGCATGCAATAAAAGTGACTGCGTGTGTGTGTATCGTTATGATTGTGGATCAATATGGATGGGGAATTAGTGAATGAAGGGGGAAGTTTTGAGGGTAAGACGTTTCTCCACTTGTATACAAAGAACTTTCCTTCCTAGTCATCTTATTGCTGGAAGCACATCTCTCCAAGCCATCGATTTGTAACAAGCTGCAAACCTTGTGACTCTCATGAATAATTAATGCCATTGGCTTCATTTATTACAGGAATAAATTCTAATTCAATATCTATTAACATTTCAATTTGAAACACGAATATTTGTCTGATCAAATTATGATTTGCTGGAATGATAATAATAGTTACACAATACAAAAAAAAAGAAAGTATGAAATGAAATTGAAAGAAGCTCTAGTGAGAAACTTATAGAAAATTCATTGATTTGATTTCTGTTATTCCATTTCCGCATTATTTTCATTGTGTCCCCAATAAAGTGGTCTGAAATTTTTCAAGGTGTACAATTTTTCGCTATCTCACATATTGTGAAACACATTTCCACAATCGGAGGGTGGTTTATTTCGTTTCGGACTTGACCCCAAGGGGATTCCGAGCAAGTATGGTGTCCAGAAAATGAGGCCACATTAGTCCTCCACTACCAGCACCCTGGTACTAAATTATTTGTTGACACAAAAGAAATATGAAACACTTATATTGTCAATTTTAGAAAAATAAGTGGAATGGTGAAAGAAGATCAATAAAATTGGGCCTTTATGTATTCAAAGCCCCTTTACAAAATGCTATTAATTAATCCTTAAAAGTTTAACCAGTTCAACAAAACTGCCATCATATTTTTTAAGTGAAACTTCATGTAGAAAAATTGTGAGAAAGAAATCGATTAAGAAACTTTGTCCGTTATCATTTTTTTTCTGAATATAATCTTAATATCCAAATTATTTTCACTACACAGATTCCATCATAGTACCATTAATTTTTTTTCTTCATCTATTTAATTCTCACATAATAAATTTCTTGAATTATAGATTCAATATACATTGTTGACGTTCTCTTTTTCCTTTTTCTCTTTTGAAACGAATATTTAGTTAATGCACACGTTTTCATCCCTTAACACGTGACACCATTACTAGACTAGAGTTTAATTTGTAGTTGTAGAAATGCAATTGGTCCAACATCTCATCTACCACCTACTTTAATGTTGTACAACCTCAACCTCCCTTCAGGAATGGCCACCCAATTCCCACCCTTTATATCCGTTTCTGAAACAAATGGATTTGAAAGTGATTCCATTTTCTGTGTCATTAGTTTCCGTTCTTGGCCGCCAAAACCTCATCCCTTTCTGCTGTTTTAACACCACCTTATATAGCTGATTTTCTCTCTGTCTTACAGACTACATTGGCGCATTTTATGCTAACAGAAAAAAAAGCGCGGCACACAAGTAAAACTTGAAGAATTTTCAAATCAACTGCACACCAATACGTTGCCATTTTCTTATTATTATACACTGGGATTCTTATTTTCCATTCAGCTCCATGGAGGCCACCTTTCCGGACACATTAGGACTTTTGCACTAATACGAAACGTGCCTCTTTCGAGTGCCCCCTCGGTATAATGATGGCAAATATTAGTTTGATTTCCGCCTATCCAAATACACGACCGGAATGTGTTTGCTCAAGGAACAAAAAAAATGTAAAAGGGTGGAAAAGGGGAAGTTAATGTTTTATAAAATTATTTTTATTATTTTCTTCATTCACCTGTATATCTTGTGCCCAATCCATTAACTGCATAAGTACAATTTAGAGGGATGTAGGGACATATATATACATTAAAGAGTATTTCATTTTTATTACATCTAGAAGAGAAATGTCCATAATTTAGCAATAGTACGACACTCCAATAACTCTGACGTATATAATTTTTATCGTCCAATCCGTATATACAATATATATAGGGAGAAGCTTTTTTCCTCTTTGGCTTATTTCAGTTTTCTTATTAAAACTTACAAGATATATGGATCTATAGTTCTAATATTATGAAAGTCTTAATCACTCTTTTAATAGTTTTTATTATTGCATTTTATTGGATTACCACTTTTTTTCACATCGTCAAAACTACAATAACAAGAAAAACTTAATAAAACGGTACGTCATAACATAAATAGTTGTATATGAAAGTTAACAAAGAATTCCATTATTAACGCAATTTATCTAATTAAAAAAGTGACGTTTTTCAACACTTACAAAAGTTTGGGCTTGAATGCAAAAATACTGTATGTTGAACTATACATATAAATAAAAACTGTCAGAATGTATAAACATTCGTGCAATAATGATGTTCTTAACGTCTAAATGTAATGTATGGGTGTGTGTATATTAGTAGCAGAAGATAGAGAGAATATAGCAATGGAAATGTCACAGTGAATTGAGTTTGAAATAATGAAGATGAAAAGACGTTTAGATGGCAAAGTCTCTGTTTTTCTGTCGTTTAGTTGATGAGGCGCAGTTGTCTTCGTCTTTGTCGTCATATATAGAAAATGGTGTGTGCTCTTTCGGCAACTTGTTTGTACAACTCAAGGGGTTGTTCACAACCTGGCGTGTTTCGGCCCTTTAAAACAGCAAGACGCAACTCTATACATCATGCCACAGTATGACATGCACTGGCAAATTAGCAAGTTAATTATTATTGTAAGTGACAGGCCGAGATTTGTATATTATTGTCGTCGCAGTAGAACGGGGGATGGTTTTCACTCTATTACTACCCCTTACATATGTGTAGATATAACATTATATATAAATTCTTGTAGTGTCACAATTTAAATCTATTTTGTACAAACAGTCGCATAAATACGGGGCTTGAAAGTCGTCTGGATGAGTTAATAGTTAATGTGTTTGCATTTACACGTTAAACTAAATGATAAATGGGTTGAGATTTGCTCTTCTACTCCCCAATGCTCTTATTTCACATTCATTTTAATATATTATAAGGGTTGTATTTTTTTTTCGAAAATAATGCTGGTAGCTATTTTAACACTTTTATTTATTCACATATCTCATTCATTCTTAATTCACATAATTACAAAGTCAAATGAAACGTTCATACGAACATTTAATGTTAATTCCGTTTTATTTTTTTAAATCAATTTTAAATCATTAAATATTCAGTTTAAACTACTTCATGTTTAATAGTTTGAAATGTTTATTATTTATTTCTTCAAGAAAATACTCTTGACGGTAAGTTAAATATTTGATCTATAGTCGTATTAAATAGGTATAAGCATATTTAGAAAGAAAATCCATAATGATTTGCATACAGTTTGAAAGTCGAACAATTTGTGAATCATTCAATGTTGAATAAAAGTAAATCCATATATTTTTCTACAATAAACAAATTGAAGATAATGCAAATACATTTGCGGTATTACTTCTGTCAGTAGACATTTTTCTCCTATTAAAGTACAGTAGAATGCAGTTTTTAATTTCCCAACGGTACTCGCAACTAAATATGCATTTATATGTACTCTCTACAAAAGAGAGAATAGTGGAGTTTAAAAAAAATTACATGAAAAAAGAAATACATGATCGAGAGTATCAATCCAATCTGCAACCATTAAAATTAAAGTCGTACGCGAGAGAAACGAACAACCAGAAACAAGTAAAGTAATGGATATTGGAGAGTTGTTGCGGGTGAAAGAAAATTGGATGGTATAAGGTTATCCAGAGACTATATGAGGGTAACAATTTCAACCACACACTGGTACTATAATGTAACACTACCTTAGGTTAGAGTCGACAACATAACATAAATTAGCTTACTCGTCTCGGCTAATGAAACCCTATACGCTCCGGTTGTTGCTTTTCCTAGATTCCCTCTTATCAGGAGTAGATGTTGGCCCTAAATGGTAACCTTAAAATAGCACGTACGAATCATCTACCTGCACACACATTTACACTATATGTACTTAGTAGAAACACTACACACAGACATTGGCCAGGTATATTAGACGTTGGATGTGTTGGCCTTTATTTTCTACACCAACTGTTGAAATAACATCATTACACATAATAATACACGATGATGAAGTTAAACTTTGTGAATCGACACACACAGTCGGAATAAATTATATTAAATAAGAATAGACGAGCCAGAATGTAATATTTTTCTTGTATATTTTCTTTTCTTCAAATTGCACTTGAATTAAACTACAGGGTGAGCTCAGGTGTACGTTTTTAGTGTTGTCTTTTATAAAGCACTCAACAAAATACAACAAACTTGTTTCTATTTTTGAAGTAGACATCGATTTTATATAGAAAATACAAAATTTGAACTGGTTTAAATCTGATAGGCTAGATACGGATTGAAAAACTTTTAATTTCAATAGAAGTCACATTTACATTGTTAATTTCACTCATTGTACAAATAAACAAGAAGTAAATCTATTGCAAAAATAATTTTAATTTCAATTGACAAATTAACTGTCCGTTTTATGGTAACAATATGTATTTATAATTAAATGTAATTTTTTCACAAATTTCATTTTCTTTTATTTACCTGCATTATTTTCAATGAATGGGACCGTCTACATCTTTTCTATATAAATGTGTGCATTAGGTTTAGAATTATATCTCTGCTTCTGGCGCAGTGAAGATGAAATGACAACAGCAGCAGCAGCAGCAGCGCATTGGGACCTTATCAGTAGCGTGACAGCCCAGCTGTACACAGAAAAGAGTCTAAATCAGCGTTCGTTCCACTTTTATAGATGTTTATTCTCTTCATTTGATAGAATATTACCTTAATCTATCCGTCCATATATATATCTATGTCTTGCAATATTGTTGCGCCAAATTTCAAGGAAATCATCAATAATGTTGATTTCTTTTTATTAATTTTAAGAGCACTATTAGGGCGTATGTATAGTAAAATGAACGACATAACATTAAAGAACGAAACGATGGAGTCGTGTTTGATGTTGATGGCGATGCTATATCAGGGAGGGAACAAGTGACCGTCTTAATGTATTAAGGAAATAAATGTTCCTTTTTAGAAGCATGAAAGGGATCGTTTACTTTGGCCTCCGTTTAAATCAAGTTACTCTTTTACTTGTCAAAGAAATGCTACGTTTTTTCCTCTATTTTACGACAACAAAGCTACACTAATAATACCTTCTCAATATTAAGTGACTCGTATACGAATACGCATCATTTCTTATAAAGGATATTCTGTCGTTACATCTCTGAATTGATTATAATAATAATAATGTCAATTTTATTGTATATCAAAACCACATTTTACATTTTACTCTACAGCCCCTGTAACCATCATCATCATAAAGATGACTTGCTTCATATAATATTTATCAGAGTGAAGTGACTTCAAAAGAATATTTTATACTCTTTTTGATTTTGTCAGTATTCAGGCATGTATATTTTAAACACGACAACATTATAATATCTATATATTTAGATGGGCAAGTTGGAAATTTCAATATTGCGGTCATGAAAAAAATCCAAAAATGTTTTTTGGAATTTGTTTTAACAAATATTAAAAAAAAAGTTGTTACATATACATATCAGAATAAATTTTGGGGTTGATTTTTTTGCACAAACTGTCTGAATAAAGCTAGATGAAGGACAAAACCGTATGCAAATTCAACTATTTTTGTATACAGATGATTTATACGGTAAAAAAGCTGCTGCTTAAATAAAGCTTACAGTATTAAATTTTAGTATCAACAATCGATACATCGTATTTATATAAATTTATTCGTGTATTACCAAGTATATCCAATGACAAGTATAGGATATCAGTCAGGAAATGTAGCAACAAAATAAAATCAAGCAAATTATTACCGTGTATATATTTTCCAATGTTAACATCGTATATATGCATTCTAAAATTGGAATGAATGATCAGTATGTTAGCATTGTGACAGATAATAAATAAACATTCGATGTTGTCGAGAGGGTAATTCTTTGATAATATTGATTTTACGACAACAATAGTTTAATACCAAACAATTTCATTAATATATGATTGTATTTTCAACGTTCCTGGCATATTTCAAACTAATTTTCTTGACAATCGTCCAAGCTTGTAAAATAATTATTATTATACATACACACATACAGATGCAATTCGAATTCAAAAGTAAAATTAACTAAAACGTTCGCCAATGCCATAATAATGATTACTGCAGAATTCTTTTCACATTATTCAATTTGCTTATTTTGCAAGAATTTTCTTTCCACTGTACTATTAAAACTGTCGGACAAATAAAGTTGTCCATATGCGTTGTCAGAAGCTGAACGGCGTTCTTCCTTTTTTCCTGCCATTTATAATTAAGAGACCGTGCATTTGATAGTAAATGGACCACTTTGTGCGATAAAGAGAAAAATAAAAGTCCAATCATTATTATAGTCTGAGATGCATTTTTATACTAAAACAGTACAACATAAGCCATTGTTTTAAATTCCTTTGTATAAGACTGTTCTGTTAAATAAATGGTAAAAAAGCATTTCAAGACGTTTTGCGGAAATCTACACGTTTATATGTTAAAAGAAGAAAATGCAAATTCAAAGTAAAGAATTTTTAAATAGAGCTTAAATGGGAATGAAGTGAATTTTTTCCCCTCTCATTTGAGATACAATAAATGGATGGAGAGCTTTTACGTCATTTAATGTATACGTGTGTGGGCCTTTTGTGTTCACGTCCAAAAAAAAAGAAATGCCACACCATTATTATATGTGGAAAAGGTACCATTTCGGAAGATTGTCTCATTATGTAAAATGACTGGCTTGAAACAAATCGAGCACATACGGAACACACAATACAATGGAAACGACAATTTCTTATAAATGTATGATGATGATGGTAAATCCTTACCACATAAAAATGGGCCATTATAACGGCCAAAGAATACGTTCTCATTCAGGTGCAATGTATACGTATATAAATGGGAAATTGTATAGTTTACACGTTCACATTTTGAACAAAATCAAAATTGTAAATGGAATTATCTAGAAATGGACAATATAATTTAATTTTAAACGTGTGCATAATTTTACAAAATTTTAACTTTGTAAAGTTAATGCTACACTAATTTTGTTATATTATGTGCTTTTACTATGGAATAATTTTATTATGGAAAAATGCTCATATTGATAAACAGTAACAAAAAAAATGCACATAAAAATGTTCACAAAAACAACAACGAATATAAAGAAAAAGCCATTTTTATGTAACATTGACAGCTATTAGATTTATCAAAAGTTTATCGTTAAAAATGGAAAATGCCATATGGGCGAGCTTGTGTAGAGTATAGTATTTTGTAAAGAGTATTCTATATCATACATACCTATACACTCAAATGTAAAATGAGAGAGCCAGACTCGATTTCGAATTATATTGTGGCCAATACAATGGGGTTACATTTCTGTTCTGCTCTCATATATACTATTAAAAAAAATACCTATACCGAGATACGTTTGTATGCACTTCAATAAAAAAAACTCCAGGTCTTGGTTAGATTTATTTATAATTAGAATCACAGTGTATGTTGGAAAAAAATTCAATTATACAACACTTCCAACTGGTAACAAAGTTAAATCAATATTACTGGAAGCGATAACAGTTCTTAAATAATCCAAATCATCCTGGGGCACATCCCATCCACTCAACTGGCCCAAAGTCTTCAAATTGGGACAGTGTCCCATTAAAAGTTCCACAGCAATTGATGTTAGGCCCCGGGCACACGAGAACCAAATCTCTTCCAGGCAAGCAAAATCGCATTCGGCACACAAACGAAAAAAATCACCATCCGTCATCTGAATGGCACTGCCAACAATGACACGTTTCAAGAATGGACTGTGTGCCATTATGAAGCGCAATACATGATCGGACATGTCGCAATAAGATAACTCGACATTTTGCAATGCCATAAAGTAATTGTCCAATTCGGTAAAGGTCAGCCGCATTTGGAAGCATTCCAGAGTGTGCAGGTCAGGAACATATACACACAATTCGGACAAGTCGAGTGCGAAATGATTTTTGCTGTGGTTCAGTTTGAGGGTGTGCAATTGTGCACCGGAAACACTTAAATACTGTCGTAATTCGTCACCGTTCTTTGCTTTTGTTAATTTCAGTGAATGCAGTTTATTTAATTTACTGAATTCTGGTACAACACCACCACATGGACTATCTATATGTATACTGTCCAGATATGGACACAAATTTATTATAGCTTCAATGATTTCCATTGTTGTTTCTGTATCGTGTAGATATTTTAGTTTTGTTTTGAAATGCTCATTTTTCTCATACAACAATAGCAGTGCATGGCCAGTAAATGAATATGTTTTTAAAATTGTTAAATTCGGTAATTGTTCAATAATTCTAGCAACCAATTGGAAATTGCTATGTTCTTTGTCAACCAAATCCATTTTACCGAAATTTCCAATATCCAAAACACGTATTTTATTACTTTCTAAACGTTCAATACCATGTACTGTATAACATGCCTCACCACAAATATCCAATATACTTAAATCATCACATTCTCTAATCGCTTCTAAAACACTATCGTCTGCCATATGTGGAATTACCAACACTTTCAAATATTTCAAATTTCGTATCAACTTACTGAGCAATTGGGGATGATCTCGTGCCCAGACACCCTTCAAATTGAGCTGTTGCAAACGTTTACCCTTAACACATATCGTTTCCAATATTTGTTCGTAATAGGAATGTGGAAATATGCCAGTATCTAACTTTTTAACATCTTCACGCAATAAAACTTGCAAACAACTGAATCGTGTTGCTGCATCCAAATTTACGGAATTCAGAATATTTTTTAATAAGTCTTGAAGAACTTCGTAAGTTGTATATACTAAGTATTTCTCAACAACTTTGTAATTTTTACCCTCGTCATCGCTCAGTGCATGGATTAGTCGATTTGAAACAATACGCAAACAAAGAAAACTCAATTGTAATACTTGATTCCTAGGTGACATTATTAATTTTTATATTCTAAACACTAGTTTTTCACTACAACAACAATAACAAACTGGTGGCCGTGAATACATTTCTATAATGTTTAAATTTAGACCCAGTTTATGTATTATTTGGGCAAAATGCCATGCAGTTCTAACCAAAACATTTCCTTTGCGTTGTTATTTAAATAAATTACAGGTTAATGTACTGACAACATTAAATAGTTTATTAACAACCGATTACTACATGTCGTAATTCCGGATACAAAAAATTCTATAGGATAGAAGTAAGATTTACACAGGTAAAATTATCTAGTAACTTTATAGATTACTAGAAATGTTTCCGACAGTGGACTAATAATTTGCTTTTTTCTTACGGCCCCAAAAATGTTATTTGTCAGTTTTGATATATTTTAGCTTTGTAATTCTCCGGATTCCGTTATCGACGAATAGTCACGTGAGCGCTAACCAATCAGCTTGACTTGCAGCCGAAAACGAACAGAGTATACACAAGTCTATATTTGAAAATTGTTTGAAAGGAAGTTGGGAAAAGAAACAAACTTTAATGGAAAATCAACGTTAACTTCACAGTGGCACCTAAACATTTGTATGCAAATATTGACGACAGAGAAGAGGTGTGCCAAAAAAAAAACTAGAAGCGTTATAAAAGGAAATGCCTAAGTATATGTATATGTGTGTGAGAAATCGTTAAACTTTTCACTAAAGAATTGGAGTTGAATTTGGCAGATATATAAGGGTGTGTATGTATTATGTATATGTGTGTGTGTTGAAGGCAATAGTGAATCCTGTGGCAGAGCAGGAATTCCTTGATCTTGACAGGCAGGCCCCGTCAAAAGTGAAAAGGCGATGAAGCATACTAACTTCTAGTGCGTATGTGATGCGAACAACATCAGTTTGTTGTTTAAGAATGTTTTACGGGGGTGGGCTGCATGGTGTATGTGTGCAAGAATCAGTAGTAGTCCTCCAAAACTCATCCCACAACTGACACGTTTATGTGTCCGGAATTTTTTTCCCCATTTCAGACGTTATCTTTCCAAATAGGCGTCCCGACAGTTTTGCAATACAGATTTTTTCACATGGAGCATGTGTATATGTGGACATTCCAATTCGGATATGTCGATATCTTATTTATGGAGCGGTTATCCGGTCCTGCTTTTCCCATATAATGTTTTATAACCGACGTTATTTTTGTATATTCGCGTACATAATCGTATATATGTGTACCACGCTCTCTAATGTTAATCTGGAGTTTATATGTTTTTATTATTTAATCATAACCATTTTTTTATTATTGTCATTATTAAAATATGAAATGAGTTCTGGTAATATATATAGGTATATAATAACGTATGTATAATCGGATTATTTGCAAACTGAATCAATAAATTCCGGGCATCCAAAATTATGTGTATATGTAAGTGTGTGTGCGTGTGTGTGTGTATAATGCGAATGATTTATTAACGGGCGAGGTGGGTAATAAATTATTAATTAACCCTTATTGTACATTAATTCAAAGGAGCTTTTTGGGGGAAATTATTGAAACTTTAACAACGACACATTTTCTTGCTACATGTCAAAATTATCCAATTAATTTCTCTGGTGTTTTTTTTCACTACAATAAATTTTTAGATTTTCCAATTAATATTTAACAATGCAATAATCGACTTCTAATCCATGCTTGAACGTGAAAAAATTCGTGATCATCTAATATATGAAAAGATTTATAAAGTTTTCAATGTGCAGTGGTCTCTGAAATCGACAGTTCATAAAACTGAAATCACAAGAACAATTTTCCAACAAAAGGGCCACCCCCTCACACACACTTTTCTAGTCTAGAGAGTAAAAAATCACCGAGTGTGATTTTAGTTCAGATCAACTAGCCAATGATAAATGACGTGGAAAACAAAAGAAGGCAAACTGTTACGTCGTCTGTCTTGGTGCTTGTTTCAAGTGGGTGTTTGGGGCACTTATACTTGACCGTTCGCTTATGCCCATATATTTCTTTTTTGCCTGATGTCGAACTTTTGCCATAATTTCCTTGAAACCAGAAAAAAAATTCAACTGAAGTGGAAAAAAACTGTTCAGGTTGGCGAGAAAAACAAATTAGGAGTGCAATTAGTCAAAAAATTCACACTTCTTCTTGAAGGCTTCTGCAAAATTAAACTTTAAAGTGGACAAGTTGTTTTCGTGATTTGAAAAACTTATTTTTCATATTTTTCTCTTAACTGTGCAAATTGGTTTCCTTCGGCATGAAAAACTTTTTCGAACATACCTATATATACGAAGTTTATGAGTAAAAACTGTTTGTTACCGCAAGACTCACACTTTTTACCAAAAAACAAACTGCGACTAGGTATATTTGTTTTTGAAAATTAGTTCACGTCCATGGTACGAATATAAGGTAAATTTATTGATGTTGGTGGATTTCTTCTGTAATAAAATTCCTTTGGCGCTGGGTGGGTCACTACCAACTACTGACTATTGCCAATTAAGTGCATAGCTTACGATCTTTGCGCTCTAAGGGTCAGCTAGCAGTCTTCGTAGTAGTAGTGGAAGATGAAAGTCTAGACACACAAGTTGCACAAACATTGAGATAAGGGTAAACTGCAAACTCTTGACCTCCTCCCCTTCCTCCTCACACTTGAATCTCATGCATATCAAAACCGAGACACTAGTTTGTCGTCCCATCATCAACCACTTTATCTTTACACTCTCAGCATCGTCTGCAGTAGCTTTACTAGCGCAATATAATTTAAGTTACAATTAATTAAATGTAAACCGCAACACTCTAATAATTACAACATTTAATTATGGTCAAACTAGCCCACTAATTGCACACCATTTAATTCTTCTCCGTATAATAAGTGGAAAGATTTCTACCATTTTTTTTCGTTCTAATGATTTGTGTGTCTCTCACTTGATTTAAACTTCAAACCTCCTGTGTCCTAATAAAATCCACGCGGTATTTTATTACCCTTATATATATATAAAGGAATGTGTGTTAGTATAGTAGGTGTTATTCTTTTGTTCCGCCAAGTTCAAATGTGAGTTCTAAATTTTATGACACCATTTATTCTGCTGCACTTCGCTTCGAAACTATACCCACTCTCTATTCACTTTTCCAAACACACTTCCACCGTATATATATAGAACTTTACAATGTATATATACTGTATCAGGACCATCAAACAACTGTATTATTATCATCATGATCGTTTAACTTTGCGATATTGTATGACGGCAATAATATATAATATGATACTTGTTTTATTGTGAATAGTATTTTTGACTATATCAAATAAATTAACTATGTATATAAAATTTAAATAACTATTAGGGATATTTTATTATGGGAATGTGAATAGATAATCACTACATTTTGAGCTTAAGCTAACTTAAAATATACTAGCTGCCAACTTGAATTGTAATTAACGTCATAAGGCCGGGAACTCTTAGTTTACAGCGGAACAGTGAGACGTTTAAGGACAAAGGGGCCAAGTCGCTAAATTTTTGTTCTGTGTCAAAGGAACATTGAAATTCATTTTGAAACAGTTTGGCTCCGAAATTGGGGAAATTTTTGGAACAATTGAAATTGTAAAATACTTTTTAGAAAAAAATGTATTACGATTTTGACAATTTACTTATAAACATTACTAGTACAAAATTTTTACAAAAAACATATTTATACAAATTCTAATTAAAAGATTTATATCTAAAATTTATACACACTGGTATCAAAATTCCTAGTTAACAACTGTTCATCAATCCATTGAGAAAACAATGCAACATTTCCATAAACGCCGGGCGTATTATTCTCGCCACATCCAATGCCCCATGACACGATTCCCATTTGAACATATCGTCCAACTTGGCCCGGTATCGGACAAACCAACGGACTGCCACCATCCCCCTGGCAAGTATCTTTCCCGGCTTCGCCGCCCGCACAAATAAAGCTCCTATGCAAATTAAAATAGATTCCAAGACGGGTTGTTCTCAATGCATCCAAACATTCAACATTGTCCACCAATGGTAGATGGACTTTTTTCAATTTCGATGAAAACGTTCCATTTTGGGCATCTTTCCCCCAACCGCTGGCCACACATTGCATGTCATTTAAACTGAAATTGGGCGGCGGTAGACAAACAATCCATACATTATCGGTCAAATTGACTGGCCCATTTAAGAACAATAACGCAATATCGTTCTTTAACGACCCGGAATTGAAATTCGGATGGATTAGAATATCGTCGATGAGTTCATTTTGATGTGGCAACAATTCGTTTTGATTTCTTGTATCCCATTCACCGACCCGTACAGAAAGATGTTGTTTCTTCGTTCCATACACACAATGGGCGGCCGTTAGAACGACTTGTGGATGAATTAACGAACCACCACAATGGTACATGTTGCGTTCCGTTTCCAAAACATCGCGACGTAAAATCATCACATTCCACGGCAATTCGCCGAACAACGTGTGCGTCGATTTGGTGGTGATGCGTTCACTTAGCGACACCAACGGTTGGTAACCGCAAGTTGGTGTTGGTTGTGCGACTGGTATTTGGTTGTTGTTGTCCATGTTGACGTCAATCATAGGATTATCGCAACAGATTTCGTACGAATTCGGACAGGATGGACTGTTGTTTAGCCTAAAATTGAGATAAATTGTTATATTGTGTTAACATGGTTTTTTTCCGGGAAATCTTACCGCACATCCAACAATCCTAGTCCACTAACAGCCGGTTCATCATCTTTACACAATTGTGGTAAAACACAATGACACTTTTCAGTGAAAGCTTCTGAATTGACCACAACAAAGCACAAAACGAATAAACGAAACATTTTTCTTTATTTCTTTAACACTCGTCGTCTTCTTGCTACGTGAAATAATGTGGTGGAAATGAATTTGTGACTCCATTAAATACCTGTCTAATGAGGGACGCACCCCGGGGGGTGGCTGGTGGTGGTGGTAGTCACTTAATGTAGATAAAGTCGTTTATGCTAGATAAAATGCGAAAAAAATGCCATGCAATTGGAGCAAAGCGTAAATTCTCAGTTAGCAATCTCAAATAGGCTATAAACCCTCTTTAACAAACTTGAATTAAAAAAGTTTCAATGTAATCTGCCTAAAATCTGATTAGATTGTTCTATATATAGGGGTTCTCCGGTTTCAAATATATTTCAAGGGTTGGTTTTGGTGGGTTTTTACATGAAAAACCGGACCAGAATGGGACCGTATACATTAAAAACGATAGTCTTGCTTTATTTTCTATACGGAATCGCATGACTTCACTTACCATTGGAAGTGGTAAAGCACTTAATACGATTAAATGACAACTTTTCAACTTAGTGCTGGGAACACTTGGAAAACAATTTTCTTTTACTAGTTGGAAAACAATTTCTATGTGTAGTTGAGGTGAATATTATCTAATTTGAAATAAAATAAAATAAACTCATTACGTTTGGCCCTTAATACTCGTTAACTGTTAAGTATGGATTATTTTAGACGGGGATCAACACAAATCCGCTAAAAGAATACTTAATGATCGTATAGTGGAATTAGTGTAAGTATTTGAATTATTTAACAGGAAAGCGATTTAATAATAATTAACTTTTGGACAAATTCAGTTTTGTTGTACCTAATTATTGTTTTTCTAATAAAATATAAATATAATATTTGAAGGAATTTAAGTGGAAAAGGAATTTTCGTATAAATAAAAAAGTTTATTTATGGAAATGTTTGAAAGTAATTTATTTTTGAATGAAACATAAACATGATTGAAAATTAGAGTAAAGTTGTTTTCAACAAGTTAAAGATTTTCAACATTTATTACTGCTTTTGATGGGCAATTAAAGGAATTTACTGTTTTATTGATTGTATTAAAATGATATTATTATGTTGTAAATGTTCATTTAACTGATTTTACCCTCGAATTAAAACAATATTTACTTAAAATTGTAAAACAAAAAACAGGTTGCATTTGCAAATGAAAATAATTTTATAAAATTCAGTTCATTGAAATAAAAAAAATCCAATTTATTTTCAATTCTAATTAAAATTCAACTAAATCATGATATTATATATATAAATTTAAATCAAAATAAATAATTACATTCATGTTTTATAATGTTGTACAATTTATGTAAAACATTTTGAAAAACTAATTATACTATTTAAATATGAAATATTTTATAATAAAATTAATGTAAAAAAACATCTAATTAAAGTAAACTGGGTGGAGTTTAATGCAATTTCAAGCAATGTTTTTTGGAAAATTATTTAGCACTTTGGTATACAATCGCATTATTTGTTGTACTAAACCATTCCAATACCATTATTTGTTTGCTTTCGCTACAAATCCATCATTCTTACACCCAAAAGTGTCTTTCATATTTTCGAACTGACGTTCCGTTATAAATCATTTACTCTATACATATATATATTTTACCGGAAAAGGTTTTTAACGTATAAAAAGCTCTTCTTCCCACCCCCACACCAGAAAAAATCTACTCCCAAAAAGTAAATAATTTAAATATGATGTTCTTATATTAATTTTCCGAAAGATTTATTATATTCCATCGCCGATTTTGAAAAACTAGTTACTGCTGGAAGAAAAATCCTGAAATTTTCTATACAAGTTGTAATAGTTTCATTGGAAAATGATTGGTTCATTTAAAGCGCATGTTCACAACGGAAAATATATCCTGAAAACTAAATACAAGCCAAAGTGTTGCAGAGGAGTTTCAGTAGAAGATTTTCCTTCTGGTTGTGCGCGTGACAATTTTCCCGCAATTTTCCAACTGCACGTTGTACACACACATATCAAAGATTTATCGAATTTATGCTTTATTGAAAAGAAAACAGAAAATTTTCAATAAAAATTCCTCATCAACGACTTTTCCATACTGTTGCCTAATAAACGATTTTCATGAAAATGTGCTTTAAGATGTATTTTTCCATTGAAATCATCTTTCGTACACCATTATTACAATAAACTGGTAAAGAACTTGGAAATAATACAGAAATATCGTACATAAATCAAGAACCACTTGTTACTTTGGTGCAGATATGTGTGTATGTGTGTGATTTATGTGCGGGAAAGTCAAATTGCAAACAAAATACTAGTCCTAATAGTGTTTTCGGTGTGTGCCTGAAAGAAGGGGACCTGAAACTCGTTTCGATTCCATGAAATATGAGTTCGCCGTTACAAATTTTTAAAATAGTACTATGAAAAGTTTTACCAACATTATTTGAACGCGTTTAATACCTAAAAAGAAGTAAATTGTTTATTTATAATGGCATCTGCAACAATAATAATACGAACTGCATTCATATGCATTTTATTTGTAATAAAATGTGACGCTTTTCAAGGTAAATATTCTAATTTTCAGTCGTAATTATTCTATTTACATTTTTTTCCAATTTGAATATAACAACTAATGTCTCATATTTTTTATGCACGACAAATACTAACGAGAATATGGAAAAAAAAACAATTAAATTAAATTAACTCATTTAAGTAAAACACTTGGTTATTTTGTTTTATTCTAGGACAATATTATGTTTTTTTTATATTTACATTAATTAAAATTTAATCAACAGAATTGTGTTTATAAAAAATTATCTTCAAGTTTATTTTTTCACGTTTACAACCACAAGTATTTTATATTGTTTTAATTACGCTTTATTAACTAGCCATGAATAAATTAATTAATGCGTATAAAAAGAATTGTGCTAAAAAACACTGAAAATTTTTACTCGCCGATCTCCCTAGCCTGAAAAATAACTCATGAGTCTTGAATAATTCTTTTTAACAATGTTTTCTTAATGTTTCTTTTACAAAGTTTACATTTAATTAGTGAAATGATGTAACAACATTTTTAAATTAACTATTTGTTTAGTTTTGTTACAATATGCATGTTTATAATAAATTGATTTGTGCTTTCACCAGGCTAAAATTAAATTTTACATTAAAGTAATTAATAACAACATTTATTATTGTACATTGTACAAATTGAATGCGGTTTTATCCATATAATGCAATACGTTTTGATGACCAAATATCATTAATACATAAATTCCCTGAATATGTATGCATGTTTGAATCCCGAAGTGGTAATTTTTTCACTTACTCAAATTACCAACTGAAGAATCAGAAAAGTTTTAAGTGAATACATAGAAAAACACACAACCTACACCGAATTTTGTGAAACTTTTCACCAATATCAACGAAAAACGGCATATACGGAAAAAAAGAGGGAAAATGTAAAACTGAGACCCGGAAATGATAGTGACACTTTTAAGTTCACCAAACTTATATAATATATATAAGATGATTGCTTTTAAAATGTTATAAGTATATATTGGGAGTAGTTTTGGAAAAGTTTCTTACAGACAATTTTTATTATTACCATATTCATTCGAGCGTATATCGTCGGATGATATCTTTACGTCACATACAAGAATTTTATATATCGTAATGGGGGAAATATTTATTTTCTTTATTTCGGTGTTGGAATAGCTTTATTACAAAACTGTTTCTTGATACATTTGGCATTAAAACATTGGCACCAATGGTAATTTCAGTCAATTTTTATACACAGGTGTAATGTTTGTTGCCTAGTTTTTAATTTTAAACAAAAAAAAAACGTCCAGCACGAGTTCGAAATGTTAGACTCGTGCTGGAATGAAGCCACTTACGTCCTAATTTCAATAATCTTCAATTATTATTCAACTTTCCACAAAATATTGATTTGTATCTATGAAAAGGACTGTTGGTGGCAAACACAATACGTCATTATGTGGTTCTAATTCAATTTTGATGTACATTATAAAAATATAAGATGTCATTATAAAATCTTCAACATTTATTATAAATAAAGGGCAAACATGGGTATATGTAGAATGGAATAAATGAAATTATTGTTCCTTTTTTTATAAAAATGTATACACCAACGTAATTCTATAACTATCATTATATTCTCTCGTTTTATGTATAAATATAAACCTAACTGAATTAAAAATTTGATATAATACAAAATTTATGTCTAAACATAAACATTATACTTTTATGACATTGTGTTGAATAATAATTATTATTATTATACGCTAACGAAGAACAGATGTGTATTTGTTAATAAAAGTTTTTTTTACTGTCTTCAATTCAATTTTTTTCCTATTTATTTTAAAACAGACACAGCTTTACGTTAAAAGGAATTCATTGTAATTCAAACAGATTATTTAATTAGCCTTCACCATTATTTTGTATTAAAAAGTATTAAATAATTAAATATATTGGTAGTTGAACTAAATTTAGTAATAAACGTAAAAGTTGCGACCCAGTTTAAAGTTTAAACGTTGAAATAACATTTTTTTTAATAATCACATTTGAATAATACGCCAAGAAATTTTAACAATTGATTCAAGGATTGTACTCTAACTTATGCAAATGGATGCATTTTATTAATTAGTAAATTAAAACGTTATGAGTTGCTAAAAATAGAACATTCCGATGAAAACTCAGCTGGAAACTTCTTGAATAATTGTTAATTATTCCTAGATATCAAGTTTTTTCTTATCAAAAGTTTCTCACCTATTTTACTTCGTTTAGGAATATAGTATAAATTTGAACAACTAAATTAACTAACTGGTATAATTGCCAGTTATTATTGTATAACCAAGATAATAGGAATGTCTTTATGAAAATATCCATTTGTTTGGCTCTTGAGCCAAAAATACAGTGAACATGACATTCTTGATACCCCTATAGAATTCATTTTAATATAAATATAGCGTGTTTTATGTAAATTTCATATAATATCAATAAATTTCCCCTTGGAAATGGTAAAATGTTTTCGATTTTTCTATTTAAATCATTTAATATTTCATATATTATGTTGATGTTATCATTTTAGAGGGAGTGTTTTATATAATAATAATTTGTGTGAAATGTATGTCTTCAAAATGCCATTTTTATATCAAATCTAAATACATATTTAAACAAAATTGACACAAATATAATTCACCATTCATAATAATATAAACACTTAATCATTTGAAAGCATTTCAGTTATACATTTAAGGTGTAGGTATACGAAATTTGGTAATATGCCAATTATCCCATAATGACACATTACATTCCGTAGAAAATGAATTATTGAAGCCAGCATAATGGTAATAGTAAAATCGACAATTTCAGCGCAAAACAAGCCATCCACCGTCAAAACATACGGTGGATATGCCAGATAGGAATAATATGTACCAATGACATATCACTCACAATATATCTGCTTGTAGTAATCATAATTCAAATTTGTGTGCATACACACAAGTAATATTAGATATGTTCCATAATACACACGAATATAAGCGTTGACATTATATGTGTGTGTGTATAAATTAATGTGAGAATCCAATTTGTATGTTCCTCCTCATTTACTTCCTCTCTGTATTAGGGTGCGAATCCATATTATTGTCGTAAATATCGCAAAACTTGATAACTGATATATGGAACGTATCATTCCATATGGGCGCCTTATAATATCTCTCTGGTTTGAATTTATGTATAATCAAAAGCATCCATGCAATGCGCTGAAGAAGAACGTACACCATTTGCTGGTATAAAATATAATAATGTTTTGCATTGTGGAATGGTGTAGATTTATGGGTCGTTGCAAGATATGCGACCATGTGAACACACTATTTAGTGTTTAAACAAATTCACTAAATTTACACTATATATTATTTTGTGTGTTGGTGAGAACAACAACAACAACAACAGTATGAAGTGTGTACAGTTCTTGTGCGTTATACAGGGTTATTCAATTTAAGCTTCCCCCATAATTATTTTGAAAAGTAAATGAGGAATTTTTACCAAATTTTGGATTTAAGTGTTTAGAAGAGGGGCTAATTTAACTGAAATGTCACCATACCAGAAACTAAGTGTTACTTCCTTATTTTAAATAGAACACCCAATTTTTTATTTCTTTTTTGGATTCTACTTTAAATTTAAAGGCGACTTTGTGTAAGGTATATTATGGTTTAAGTTAAAGGTTTTTGAGTTATAAATTTTTTTGGTCAAATTTTGAAAATGACATCATGTTCGAAAATGCTTCACATCTTTAAAAAGAAAATCGATAGAATACTGAAATTTTACATAAGGACTAACTGTGCCATATGATTTTTACTGAAAAAAAAATTATGCGGTAAAGTGTTTTAATATCAGCTTAAATTTTGGTCAATTTTAATACTCTATACCTTGCAAAAAAAAATTTAGTAATTAAATTGAATAACCCTGTACATATATGTTCACAGCAAAATATATGTACTCGTATGTACATATATGGGGTGTAATTATAGATATACTAAATAAATATTACCTTCACTTAAATATACAAATTTGTCGCAAACTTCCTAGAAAACACTTTAAGACGACTTCTTGAACAAATTTTGTTAAATATTTACTGTTATTCTATTTATGTTTTAAATTAGGAAAATGAGTTGCTTTAACAAACTAAATCTATCAATCTTTTAGAAGAACATAAAGAAAATGTTTCCAAAGTTGTTTACAAGTAAATACTTATTTTATTTATCTGTGAGTTGTTTGTTAATTCTATATAAATTTTAAATTAAAAATTCATTTCTAATTTTCACAACAATACTTTATTCTTGATATTTTCCAAAAATACCCTGGTTTCTTACTTACCTATTGATTTTCTGACGTATTCTTTGAAAACTGTAAAATTACCTGTTTCTGATTAATTCCGTATTTATTCCATATACATTTAATCAACGCTTATCTTTCTATTCTCTATTTGAATCTCAATTTACATAAACAAACCGTCCAATTTTAAAAATAAAACAACTCCACAAATTGAACATAAAACGTTAAAAAAGAACCGGTCTTTAGTTTTTTTTTTTCATTTAGTGCCTTTATGTAGATAAGCAAAATCCGTTGCTTATAAAATATTGACGTTATATATAGAAAACAGAATAACTAACTACAATTAATTTATTCTTATTTATATGATGTTTTGAGGGTAAGGGTTATACGATTAATTGTAAGCTTTAGGGCACTATGTACCTGATGTATGTTCATTTTCTAAAGAGAGGACACACATATTATACATTTTAAAGGAAACCTACTCGAAATGGGATGGAGACGAACAAAACATACCATATACAGAGGGAAACCCTGTTACTAATGGTAAAACTGAATGAATGAATGAGAAATATTTAAATAAAAGGGTTTAAACTTTAGAAACATTAAAAGGGAATAATTTACATCGAATTAAAAAGTTACCAATTTAAACAATTCAAATACGAACAATACGAATTTTTATATACAATTAAATATTTGAAAAAAATGTTCAATTTTCATTACAATTTAGTTAAAATGAACTTTTATTGTATTAAACAAATTCTGTTAGATTATTTTCTGCATTTGAAACACTTTTATATAAAAAAGTAGGAATTCTATTGAAAATTATTGAATTGTATTGCACTTTTATAATATTACTTAAAATGCATTCGTTTCTGGCTTCTGGAATGACTTCAAATACCCTAAACCATATGGTTTTCATGCAAATGAAGACGTTTTGCGTTCGTGCTCGGTTGTTGTTGTTATATAAGTTAGTTTTGAAAGGTTTTTGATGAAAATTAAGAGCGCACACAATATCAAATCCATTGAAATTGCACACAAACAATTGAAACATTGTTGAGGTTATCGAGATGACACCCTTATTTACATAACATGAGGGGATGTGAATCCATTTTGGTAAAATTTACCAATCAATAAAATCACTCGCGAAATAATTGCTTACAAAATCAACACACTGTATATATGCTGTTATCCATTCTTTTTATATATTTTGTTTCGAAAAACCAACAAAACATTCAAACGGGGGGAAGATTATTGTTAAAGAAAAAGTTTTGTTTAAAAAACTCCCCGTTGTCTGTTTAATAGTAGGTATACATGATGGGGTTGTTTTTTCCGACTTGTTAATGTAACACTAGGGGTACATCTTGCAACGGCTATTAATTAATAAAAATGAACCACTAATTGCTTTAATGTGGGGCCAAAAAAAAAAATTACCACCACATACAGAAAAAAGGGTGCAAACATTCAGCAATTATTTTATGGCCATTAAAAAGTTGAGTTTTTTCTCATTTTTTTTTTCTGTAAATATAACATTTTGTTATTATAACTGTTACAACATTCTGTATATTATAGCATTTTAACAGTGTTTCTTCGCCACCATTTCAGCATACAATAATAATAAACTAAAATTAGTCCTTTGTTAGGATGTGCATAATAATATTCTCTTTCCAGCACAGTCTTGGGTTAAAGAGACTTTGTTGACAATAGTAACAGTTAAGTGTATGTATACGGTGTGTTGTTGCAGATATAAGACAAAGGAGTCTATATATGGGACTAAAATACACGTCTTGTGTACACACATAGGGCCAGTTATGGTGCTAATATGTATAACTTGAGGGCTGTTTGATTAAACAAGCCTAATCATAATAGGATGTTGAGCGAACGATAAATCTTTAAACGTTCAAAGCGATAACGCTCGGCTTTGGGGAACTTTACCCTAATTTATAAAAAACTAAACACTGACATTTAATAATTGATTATTTATAAACACGGTGTGTGTGCGTTTAAATAAAATCATTGGCTGTTTTTTGTGCCACGCAATCCTGTGTGATGTGAATAACGAATAAAATTGTTGTTTTAAATGATATAATTAAGTTGAATTATTAATAGGCCCCAAGATATATCCTTAATAAATAAAAAATGAGCCTTAAACACACAAGGGAATCACTACATAATATATAAAGTGGTGGTTTCCGTTTATATCTAAGTTGTGGTCAAAAATTCTATTGGATTTGCACGACATTCACTGAAAATATAGCTGTTGAAATAAAAAAAATTCTGGGGTTGGTTTTATTTGAAAGATGAAATTGAATTCTGTGTGTGTAAAATAACGGCGAGAGAGATTGTTTTATTTTAATTGGATGAAAACCGTTTTGTGTAGTTTATTTGCACGCCATACTACAAAATAATAACAATATATATAAAGAAAACTCTGTGTCTACAAACAAATGTTCAATATTTTCAATTTTTCCGTCTTTCAATGTTGTATAAATTTTTATTCAGTTCTCTAGTGCCTCACTAAACTATTGCCGTGGGCAAAACTACAGTGATTTAAAACGTAAATATAAACTTGAAATGGCGTGTTTTTATTTTTTCGATTTTGCCCGTTTTTCCAATCCAAACCGGCACAGCAGGTCAAGTATGTGTGTTCTCTCATTTTTTCTTGTTTCATTTATTCCCGCATCAACTGTACAATACTTGGTTAAATATTTATTAAGTTTACGTTCCGTATATGTAAAAATTTATTGGAATGCACAATGCAAATTGTGATAATAACAAAACCGCATTTTGTTATTTCCATATTTACTACTGTTGCTATGGAGACGGTGTTTTTAAACAGTCGTTGCTATGGAAACTGGTTGTTATTAGCGGATTCAAACAATCGTTGCTATGGAGTTTTTTGGTATCCATTGTGAATGTGACGTAGTTCAATTTCTTGCCAAAACCTACTTATTAATGGCATTGAAATTTTACAAAAAACGTTTTCTATACTATTTTTTAATCAAATTTAATGCATTCTAAGAAATTGAAACATGACGAATATCAGATACATAAAAAGGCTTCCTAAAGTCGAGATTAAATAGTCAACATTTTGCGCAAAATATAAGAAATTGCAATCTTATTATATGTTTTGGTTGTTTTGCATATAGAATGTAATTTAACTAAAAAGATTCAATTATTTTATAATTCGTTTTATTAAAATGTGCTAAATTGAAAATGCTTTTAAAATCACAGTTTATAGTAATATTTAAATGTAAGTAAGTAATAGGGAAATGAAGAAAAAAATGGAAAATTGCTTTATATTGCATCATACAACACGCGAATACACTCGCCACTTATTATGTTCATTATCTTAATTAAATATTGATCAATTTTTTTCGTTTCTATTGACGTTTTAATAAAATTACAAAAAACAGACCGATTTCCATTTTATTTGCTTAGAAAATAGAAAATGTGTCGATTTGTATCATATATGTGATAAAATCGTAAAATTAGCAATTAATTACTAAGTATAATTTTAAACATGCCAATAATATGCATTTATTCACACTATCGTTGCAAAACATACAATTTGCGTATAATAATTACATGTAAAGGGCTGGAACTACCTACCACACAGTATGTTATTACGTCATCAGAACAAATGCAAAAGGAAATTGCAGTTTTATACATTGATCTGATAATAAACCTGTCTAGTTAGTTGTTGTGGGGGGTGGATTTGTTGTGTACAACCTTTTCACTCATACTGTCACTTGCAATATTTCATTTAGCACGGTTGTATGTAGGTATGTAATAATAATATAAAAAATTAATTCGTTTTAGAATCAATGAAACAAACAACACAAAAAATATACAAAAATAGATTAAAAACGAAGTCCCCGTACAAAATAAATGAGAAAAATTTTCTGTATGGAGTTATTACAATAAACAGTGACAGCTGGTAAAATTATTTGCCCGAGTGAACACATAAAAATGCCATCTATCAAGTACTTCTTTTTATTGTTTCCTTCAAGTTGACCATTTCCCCTTTGGATTCATCTTTAACACGACCAGACAGCAAAATAGTCGACCGTTTTAAACAATATGCTTCACTTTATTGTGTTTTTTTTGTTCGAATTTACATTAACCGCAATTTTAATTAAATTTTTCAAACATTTGTCATATAAATACATAATGCACTACAAAAACATATACTATAACCACAATTAGATAACATAATTATAAATATATAGAGAATTTGAGGGTATTAATTGTTATTTAAATTCACGGATGGGTTAAAAACGGTCGGTGTGCGTCACTTCTCCTACCACAACTTTGTGACGTCACAAACAATTGACAGCAAATCTTTTGAGGAGGTTATGTTTTAACTTGTAACTTTTGTGACGTCAGTCGTGGGTACAGGGCGCGCCAACCGTTGTAGACTAACCGTGATTTAAACTAAATTAAAATTAGATTAATATAATTTTTGAAATTCACATCAACGTTTAAAACATATTATCTCGATATTTTCGAAATGGCTTTTTTGAATAATAAAATTTTTAGTCATATAGCGGGATGTGCACTTTTAAAATAATTACATAATAGTAACTTTGTTTCATATAAATAAAATATATATCTAATTATATTTGTTTGTACATATAATTCGTTTTGTAATTAACGAGTTTTTATTAACGTTTATTCAAAACTTCTATAAAAAATATTCGACCTATAAAATAGTTATAATTTGATTATTATATGATTATGATGAAACAACAAATTATATAAATTTGTACAAACGATATTCATTTTCATTAGGATGACAAATACAAACAAGAGATTATTTTCATTAATTTACGTAAAATTTGTGCTTTTTTCTGAAAAGTATGTATAAATAAATAAATGCTACATCAATAAAATGTAAAGATTAATTGAAATTACATACAAAAACATTTGTTGTACACAATTAAACAAAAACAACAAGTGCGTACGGTATTTTCAGATTAATAACATGAAATTAACATTTATGTTTACAATTAATATAATGTTTTAATTATAATTGAAAACTAACAATAAGTTGAAACAATACAGTACAACTTTATAATTATGATAGGAATTTTCACGTTTTTTGTTTCTGGTGATTAGTTTGTTTAAATTAATAAAGCAATTTTGATACGGAAATAGACGGATTTTAATTGCGTTTCACATGCATATTAGACATAAAAGAACAAAAAATAGCATTTTAATTATGACTAATTAGATATTGGGCACGCATTTTAATATCGAACGTAATTATGTATATCAAAAGTATATCATACTTTTAAACCAGTAATTTAAATAGTTTTAATTTTAGTACAAAAATCTTAATCGTCTTTTAAGTTATTTCAAATAATGTAAATAGCGCCCTCTATAAATGTATGTTTAGTAGTATACATATATCTGAAAAAAGCTTTTAAACTTGCGATTGTGTAGGTAAAGTTAACTGACTTAAGCAGCGACCTCTATACAAGAAATTAAACCGAAACTTGATTCTTCAGCTCTTGAATTTGTGTTTTTATATTTGTTTAATTAACTAAAATTTTTTGTTTGACACTTGTAAGATTGTAATGCAGTGAATAGGATATAAGCATTAAGCTCAGCTGACTTCAAGAGCGACCTCTATCCAAGAAAATGTTAAATAAAAACTTGTTTACAATGAATGCCTTAGAGATGGGTTTCTATATTTGAAATTTCTGTGATAATTTCTTAATGAATTAAAAAATTTTATTTGGACTTCTTGCTACTGTAAAAAAATTAATACTGAAAAATTAATAATGAAATTTGTTTAAATTGAAGCTCTTACATTTGTGTTTCTATATTAAAAACTCGAAATTTCTGTAATAATTTTCAAACGAGTAAAATTTTTATTTGAAACCTTGCAACATTTTAAGTAACCTAAAAACATTAACATTTATACATTTTAATTACGAAATTTGTATTATAATAGGTCTGTTCGGACAAAGCTGTTTATCGTTTACAAACGATACGACTCATGCGCATTGGAAAAAAACCGTTCGGTCTGACTTCCTAATGTATATTAAAACGTATCTGAGCAGTACGGAGCTGACGACCTATCCATTGGATAGTCCACTAACGGCTTGTCCGAACAGACCTAATTTTACGGACCATAATAAATTATTCGGTGCCACCCTGTACAACAATTTAAAAAATAGTTTTCTTTAATTATAACGTGATTATGCAACACATCAAGTGGAAGGCTTGTATCCAGTACGTACAAAATAGATTTATGTTAGGAAATGTATTCAAATTGTAAACCGGAAATACTCTATAACGTAATAGTATAAAGCTTAGAATGTAAACGGCGTTGTCAGACGACAAAAACAAAATACGTGAAATTCTTGTGGTACAGAAATGGCCACATTTTTGCATTTAGTTATCGCACCCCCTTACCCACACATACGTTTGCATGCCAACTACTAGAACAACATTCAACAAATTCATCTTTATATGTCTAGCGAAAAAAATAGTACAGGGACACAGCCCTAAAACAAGAAAAAAGAGAAAATGTATTAGATTTTTCTTTTACGCTTCCTTTACCTGCACATTTTAAACCCTTAAAAATATAAGCTGTTCTAACACGAACAAATAAATATTGCTTTTGTTTTTATAAAAGA
>SSSI01007834.1:0-20927 GCA_004796505.1 Oryzaephilus surinamensis | reverse complement strand
TCGGTTTATGCAACTTTTAATAGTTTTGTACATCATTTAAATAGAAATAAACTACTCATACATGTAGGGTTGAAGTTTGAACTAATTTTTAAATAATATTTATTTTAATAACAAAAACTGCATTAAAGCTTAATTAACATCATTATATAAAAGAAACTTGTTTTAATTAGACGCACCGATACCTATACATATATCATTTTTAATGTGATACTCTTAATCAGAAAATAAAAGAACTAATAGTGAAATTTTTCATGAAAGTCAACAAAAACATGTATTATATAACTACATATATGTATATTTGCCATCAAGTTCAATTAGTAATTAATTGTATACTTGTTAATTTTGTTTGCTGTTAAAACATCATTACTAATTCATTTACACGATAGTGTAATTTGAACGTTCTTTTTAATATTATTTTATTACATATTCAGTGGCCAAATGTAATTATAATTTATAATGCAGATAATTGCTTTTTTTACACAATTTATTAACTATTTACATATATATTTGTATTTTATAATTGAAAATTTATATGTATTAAACTAGCTGAATAAATAATATGTAATTTGAATATTATGCAACGACAAAGACACCAAGTTAGTTGGCTTAAGAACTAATGAATCTACATGAAGATTATAAACAAAGAGTCTCGGTTAGTATCTCCCTTGTTAATCAAACTTGAACTATCATTAAATCAATGGGTAGCATTATTACCATCATCGTTATAGTAAACAACAATGATTATACTATTATATACCTTTGGAGCTGAAAGCCTTAAGTTCTTAGGGAATATAGGGCAATTCATTTAAACGATACATACTAATTTAATCCATGAATATCATCACATAAAGCGGCTAGTAACTAATACAGCATTAGGAGCACGTACTCGAATAAATTTCTTATCAATAGATAAGTGTAGAAGTTGGCGTGGAAGGACCAACTTTGAATATACATATATATATCCGAATGTATGGTGAAAAGTTTTAAAAAGAAAAAGGTTTAGAACGACTGAGTGATGTTCTCTTTTTGCCAAAAGATGCACACATATACACGCATAAAAAATAAACACACAAACTATATTATATACATATATAGTAGCATCTCTGTAGTAATTTTGTACCGAAACAGAAACCCACTCAAGCAATTTGCGATAAAGATGATACTCTGAATAAAACCATTTAGATGCGCTGTAACACTTTTTTCTTTTGCATGTTGTACATATTGAAGAAAACAAAATCGAAACAAAAAAATTATATAACAAAGTTGGATCGCATTTTATGAGAAATGACTATATAGTGAATGGATATTATTTTGAAAAAAAATTTAATTCAATTTTTACAACTTCTTTTAGGTGCGCGCGTGGGACGTATGGATGTTGGAATATTTTTATTTATTTACGTAAATAGTATACAAATTGTTTATATTTTGTTACATTTGAAAAGTGTATGTTTGAATTCCGAATTTTTCCTTAAATTCTTTAGAAATACATACATTCTATCTTTTTCTATATTCTATTCA
This sequence comes from Oryzaephilus surinamensis, assembly GCA_004796505.1. Taxonomy (NCBI): domain Eukaryota; kingdom Metazoa; phylum Arthropoda; class Insecta; order Coleoptera; family Silvanidae; genus Oryzaephilus; species Oryzaephilus surinamensis. The sequence goes on along the minus strand of SSSI01007834.1, from coordinate 19,409 downwards.
TAATTGTGACATTTACAATCAGACAGGCAAGTATATACCGGACAGACGGTAGATGAATTTAAATCCAACGTTCTAAGAAATTCAATAAATAGGTAAAAGGAAATAATAAACAACTTAAAGTAAAACACAAAACATTCGGAGGTTGCAGTTGAGCTTATATAGTCTAATTATATAATTTCAAATTATTTAAACGAAAATCGAAGAAAGTTGTTGCTCGCAAGTTGTATATTTATCTAAAATACAGTGAATTATAAATATAAGTTTGTTATCTAGATAGACGCTTCCCCAAATTGGCTGCACGTCCATTTTCGTGCAAGACATCTCTCGGTCATTGGTATGTTGTTACTGTTATCAGTCTTATCTGGAGTGACGAACGCGTTGGGCACTACATCCATGTTCAAACACATAGTCTTATCAACGGCCGCTGTTCACCTGTCACGGTGAAAAATAGTCTTTTGGTCACGTCAAACTGAAACCAGACTAGAGAAAATCTAATTTAGACTTTGTAGAAGTCTTACAACACACACAGAAATGTGTACATTTACGCATTTTGATGCTGTAACAGCCAATCTTTCTTCTTCTAATCTTATAACAACCTTATCACTTTAGTTTTACGTGTTCCAATTTTTATTAAAGAAAAATGTTTTTACCAATACGAAGATATGAAAAACAAAAAAATACTTACTATGCAGACAGAAATTCAATTATAATTTCGACAATTGTTGAATGGTCTATTAATTCACATAATAAACTAATTAAACAATGATGGAATATCAATGATTTTGCCAATAAATTGAACAATATAAATTTATTTCACTCAAATATACAATTGGATTTTAATTGTAAACTAATATTACCGTTTCTTCCATTCAATTACATTCATACCCGAAATTATGGGAAAAAACGCATAATAGGAGAAAATAAATGGAAAATATTAATAATTTTACACACAATTACCATCAACCATACATATAAAAAGATAAATAGAATAAAATTCACCTGGCGTCAACAAAAGGAAGAATCCGAAAGGAAAAAAATCCATTCGCAATTGTTAATCCTTTATAATAGAATATAATACAAAGCAAATAAAATATAAAAAAAGAAAATTGTTATCTGGGTGCGTTTCCTGTTATTCCATTCCCAGTTTTCCTTTCTACACTTGAACACGCTTTATATACAGAAAAATAATTCAGTTTATCAGGGGGCCGCATCACCATTGGGCTATATTATACGATGTGAGATGAACGGCGATATAAACAGTAATTTATCACAAGTAAAAGTGTGAATCACTGTGACAATTAGTCGTAAATGGACTATACTACCACCAACATTCTCTCACAAGGGTAGTAAACGGAATATGGGTTGAATATAATTGTCTGTTGTTGTTCGTAAACTTGTCACTTTTGTGACATATATACACTATACTTGTATATACATGTATATATATCTAGGTATTCGAAATGAAATTGCAAAGGGGCTCTAAAAGGGCTATACGATGGCCTCAAGCTTGATAGCGTGGTGGCTGCAACTTAATTCACAATTACATGTTAATCGAGGTATAAATTGCCACGATAAGTGATAACAAACAAAGCACCAGGCCCAAAATATATACGTATATAAAACATAATTGTGTTTTATATTTAGAGGACTAGCTTTTTTCATTTACACTTTAATTACCTATATAACTACCAAAAACTGAATTTAATAAACTCTATTTTTATTATTCAATTTAACGCAATTGATAAAATTTTTGTGTAATATAAAAATTTCGAACAATAACCGTTTACGTGTTTGCGTGGACGAAAATATTTTAAATATAACAAGTCACAAACTTAAATTAAATAGGGGTTGCTATTAATGTTCGCAATATTAACCTGTTTCTTAATTTCAGTTTGTAAAAATTCAATAACTGTACATTTAATTCTTTATTTTAAACTAAGTTTAAAAATAATTTGTATGTTATCTATATTTGCAATAAAATAAACTTGTATGAGTTGTATGCAATGTATTTTTTGAAGATTGATTGAAAACAATGACTATGTACTGAATCTCGACGTCGAACGTGTATATTTTATTGTCACATTATAAATGCAATAAAATATATCAGAAAATATTTCACTATTCATAAAATCAAGTCATAAAATTTTGTATATGTAAGCGTCAATTTGAATATAAAAATGAATAACTATAAACATATGTTGGAAAATTGGAAAAATATTTTCTAAATAGAAAAGCAAAAAACCATAATACAAATACAAGACATTTAAAATTTGTAAAGCGTCCTTATATGTCTTTGAAACAAAGAAATTTCTGTAAAACACGCGATTTAATAATATAATAGACTAATAGGGGCCAAAAGCAACGTCACGAAGTCCGTCTGTCAAAAATGCAATTTGCATAATATTAAGTTGTATAAGCTCAAAATAGAGGACTTGGTGATATGTACATTTGATAAAACAATAATCGCCTATAAATTAAATTTACTGAAAAAAAAATATAAATAAAAATAAACACAAAAAATATCCTTGTTTTACGAGTCAACATTTTAGCTTTCTGTTTCCGCTATGAACATTTTGTTCCTCATGAAAAAAAAATGTATGAAAATCGATGAAACCGTTAACTGTTTTTCAAGACTTCATAATGCGACAGTTTAAAAATAAATCATCTTTGTTAAAAGTATACAAAGATATTAAAAATATGTCACCTGATATTATCGGCAACATAATCCTTCAATCAGTTAGGACATGTTCAAAGAAAATCATTAAATCGTGCTTTAAATATTATACACACCCTCTTTATCAAAATCGCAACGCACATTACCCATTAAGAGAAGTGATTTTACACGTTTTTATATTTTTATCTGCAATTTTGATATTCAGGAAATTGCACACAACGAACGCAATAGTTAAAAGCATAAATTAGAATAGCTTTATAAATTTACGGGAAATAAAAAGAGGAGAAATAATGAAAAAGAAAAACGAATCCGTTACAAATTTACAGTTGAAAGACTAATTAGTAATTGTGCTATGATGTTACAAAAAAAAAACAATATAACACGAAATAATAGCATAAAAAATATAATGCTGACCGAAAATAGTATAATTTAGGAATGGTGGTGGCGGTGGTGGTGTTGGTGGTGTTGGTGGTCCTGATTGAGATAATGAGATGGTTCGCGTGCTTTTCTACCACTCATTAAGGGCCTACTGGTTCATTATGGTATATAGGGGGCGCCTCGACAATGTAATTTATTTGTTCGATTGCGATTCAGACACGCAAAATTAAGTCATTTGTTACCATTTTGACGCCTTTGTGGGCACAGAGGTGCGACTTAAGATCGCTTATATCAGTCGCCGGAAATAATTCTCAGAAATAGAGTATTGTTGAGAGGATTTATGTACCTGAAATCGAGCAATTTCAACTAGATATAACACAAATCTCTTCATATTCTTAGAATCCGTTCGTTGGCTATCAATTTAGCAACTATTTATGTCAGTAGTATGGAAATATGAATATTTATTTCTTTATTTCTGGAATATCGATTTAGATATATCAAAATAAAAGAAGTATAGCGAAATGGAAGTGTTTTAATCTATGTAATATTAAAAGAATACTCAATATTTAACAATTATAGGATTAACCAACTTGTAAATTATTCAAATCAAATCGATTTTTATCCATAGGGTCTCGATAAGTGCAAAAGATTAGTAATTTTTCTGAAATTTTTATTGAAGATGTTCGGGTGAGAGTCTAAGCGGGTTTAAAATTAAATCCCCTTTTATAAATACGTTTTCAGTTCAATTCTGGATCATTAAGCCATGTAATGATACAAATATGGCACACGTTCTATGGGATGTCTTGCAGATGACAACCGCATTTGGCGACATTGTTTAACACAATATATAACGTTTCCGATCATCAGATCATTCTACACCAATAATTCGATATTGGAACAACATGGAAGGTATTTGTATGCTAGTGATACCCCGACAACGATATGCTAACGCATGTTATATGCTAAAACAATGTAAGCAGGTTTGAACTTGTAACCATAACCAGCCACCCCATTCCCATATCTTCAGCTAGGGGCAATTGGGATTTACTTCATCACCAAGAAACTAAACATACCTTCACACACACATACATTGTACGTCTATATGTATAAAACTATATACAACAATATGCACTAATTCCCGCCATGTTTAGGAATCTAATAATTAATAGAATAATTCGCCCGACCCTCTCTCTGGTAAGTCTAATGATTTATGCACTGCAAACTGTATATATTGTTTTCGTAGTAGAGAGAAATTTCTGTTACCGGATGAATTTATGTTACATTTAACCACAGCAGAACATATGCTGGTTAACATTCATTTCAATTCAACAATTAAATTGTTCATGATTAAGTTGTTTAACTGTCCAGTTTCTGCAAATATTTGTTACTATTATTTCATAATGTAGTACACATTAATGTCGTTTATATATTGTATATAGTGGTGTTGTCCTCAACTTCAATCTAAATCCTTGTTAAATTAAATAATAAAATGTATTGTTTATAGTTGGACGTGCCACTTGTTCGACGAAGCTATTATATATATATGTATAGACATGTCTGAAAAATCTCGCACTGAAAACAAGCGAAAAAAAGCTGAAAATTAAGTTTAGCTTTCTAACCACCATACGTTGGCTATAACAGACAATTTGACATAATAGAGATTGATTGGCACATAATGCAGACATTTCTTATACGATATATATACTATATATGTATAAAAAAATTTGTTACCAAACGAAACAAAACGATTAATCATATGAGACGCATATATAAATCAGATAAATAATACTCAAATAGATTTTATTGGCTTTTTTATTTTTTATTTTGTTGGTTTTATGTTCTACAATAAAAGCATTTATTTACATTACAATATATAATTAATTGTATTAATTTTGTTGTAACTAAAAACAAAAGCAATTAAAAAAATGATTTATGTTGTTCATGTATATATACGTATTTTTTGGTCAAAATGTGTGCGTGGTATATGTTTGTTATTAACTTAATTTTGATTTATTAACAAATGGTATAATTCACATGAATACAAGAACAACAATTATATGCTTTTGAAAAATAGGAATTATATATTTATGTTAATGGTCAAGAGCACCCGAACAACAATTGCAAATGAATATTTTCATTGTTCGTACAATTAGTTTATTATTAAATCGAAAATGATATATCGAGTGGATTGTTAGTGTATATATACGTATTTGTTGAATAAATCGCAAGTGTGTCATAAAATGTCAATTGAGTACTCGAAATCAGGCTATTACAACGTTGTTATTAATGTGTATATATCAGCAACAGTCAAAAATCAATAGATAATATCCCTGTTAGTTGGCCATCACAATATAATGAATGTATTAGTCAAGTGGCAGCCCTTTGGCATCATTCTCTATCACCATGTTTGGTGGGCCCATTATCAGAGATGATGGGTGGGCGGCGGCTTGTTGAAAGGGTCATCGATAAGATGCGGTAACGACGCTGGTCTGGCACCGTCCAAGAATGATTTATGAAGGCCTTTAAGTCCACCCGATCCGAACCACTCTGTATTTACACATGAATATATACATGACTGACTTACTTTCCGTTCCGGGGGCCCTGCAGGCCACCAGACCCTTTCCACATACAAAATACACACCATTCCTTCTTTATAACCCAGGTGATCCGTTTTCTTCGATTGATTTTTAATGTTCGAAAAGTAACGTATATTTACACTCCACTGACACTGAAAGATTGTTTTATAAATTGTAATACAGGCGATACACGTTGCAATTTTTAGAACAAATTCCAAGATTGTGGTATATATATGTATATATGTCCGCATCAATGTGAATCTATATTTATTGAAAATGCCAGATTGTAGATACTAGATACATTACATTCGAAATAAGGTGATGTTTGAATGTATCTGTTATTTCTGCATCAAAAAATCCTTATACACTATATATCGATTAAAATCAATGTTACTGTCTGAATTTTCTCTAATCACTTCCGATGGCAAATAAATAAAATGAAATAAAAACCATTATAGATGCCTACAATGTATTTTCTTTATATTTCTCTTTTTTTCAAATATATAATATTCACATAATGCTTATAACTAAATAAATCATTAATATTGTTTAAAATATGAAACTATAAATAGAAGTTTCAATAGAAATTATCATATTAAAATTTTATACATCAAAACAATCGATTTTATATGTATAGTAAATTGTTTTCCGATAAAAATATTTATAAATTGTATAGTTTTTCCGTTTTTAAAAGTCTTCCACTAAATAAATGACAGTTCACTAGTTCAGAAGAATTTATTGAAGTAAAAAAACACGATGCTAGAGAAACTTCTCTTTTCTAAATCAGATTTGGAAATGAAGTCCTCAACACAGTATATATATATATATATATTCCATACATATAGTAGATAATCCATGATTCAGCAACATGAATCCCCTCATCATACAGATGATATTCTGTGGCACGAGACTGCTGGATGGGTAAAGTTTCTCGTTGATGGGGGCCCCCCGAATATTATACATATATATACATATATATACTTATCTAGAGAAATATATAGGCGTACACATACAACTAGAGGGTTTCTGGTCATATCATGCTTGCAATGGTGGGTGATTAAATTGGCTACCGCAGCTGAAGCGAACACATTCTCTCTAACTCCACTCCTGCCACACCAAAATAGATTAATAATGGAATCAGGACTGATATCCGTTCCCATGATGGACAACCTCGACGTGTATTTCATTGACTAATAATGTGTCCTGAGCGAGTTAGCCCCAGAATACCCTAAAATCGCATACCAGCCATTACATGATCAGTTATTATTATTATTATTAGTATTATTATTATTATTGAAACTGATGCTGGGTACTCTCTCGCTTTAAATCATCATCTGTTTGTACATGCTACTGAAACATTTACACAAATGTATGCACTATGTTGTTAAACTACGAGTAGAAATGTATCTAATTCCTCATTAGATATCACAAACCGTAATGTATATATTGTCTAACAATTGTAATTAATTAATTAGGCATTCAATAACAAGGCGAGCAAAATATAAACTCGTGTCCTTCCTAGTTTAATAATTTAATAAATTTTCACTTGCCTTTTTATATAATATTGTTCTTTCACAATGTCATCAATTTCTCTATAATACAATTTAAGAACCGTATTTGAAAAATTTAATATAATTCTCATCATATGAATCGCTCGGTTATATTTTCTCTTGGAAAAGGTGTGCAGACTGCAGACACAAAAAAAATAGAACGAAGAGGAACGTTATATAACGCAGTAAATCCGTTAGGGCATTTTATTAGGTCACACATTCCTCGGGTTGAGATATTCTTTCCCTCAAACGGTGCATGGCATTAATCACTTCCTAACCGGAAATCCTATCCTCCACATACAACATCCACACATATATATGTATGTACAACGACATGGCGACATTCTCTCTCTCTACAACCTCAGGCGTTAATTACAACACCGGGATTTTACCATACGCAGTTAGTCATGGCTTTTCTAATTATTTTGTCACCGTGTGATTCTCTCGCGCGCGTCAACGAACTAATACATCGTCCAAATAGCGTGCAGTAAAGCCCTTTTGGCCCCGTACACTGCCACCAACAAGCATCCATATATATATAGGTATATACCACATTCATTTGCTCAGATTTCTCCAACTATTATCCCACCGCCATCGTCAATCTTACTTAAGAGATGAATGGTGATGGTTTTTGGGGCCCTGTTATGGTGGCTCTCATATAAATATGTAGGTATGTCCGAAGATTACCTGTTCCACACACAGAACTTCAACAAGACTTAACAAATTAATTGTTTTGTTTCATGCAACCTCTCGGATTTATGTGTGTGAAATTTCAACACAACTAAATGGAAGATTAAATAAATGTTGTGTTTTTTATTTCAATTTTTTTACTTTAAATTGATGTTATTGTGTTTGTTCAAAAGGAGATAGAAACAACCACCAAATACAAACACACAGGACTAGTTCGGATACTCAATTTTCGAATTGTGTGCTATCAAAGAACACAAAGTGTGATCAATAACATTTAATTAGAAGCTACCCCTCACACACACGAAATTAAGGCTAGGGAATTTTGACTAGAAAAGAAAATATGACCTCAAAGAATATATCATGGGTGCGACGAGTGAAACCCTTCGAAAAAAAACCATAATGGTAAAACACGCACACACAATATAGTTAATTATACCCTTTCAAAGAAAAAATGGAACAACTACAACTGTACATTTATTCGGTGAAAAAAGTCTTTCACTAATAATTATTGTAATTACATAGGTTAATAGTTGCTTGGGCTTTTGTATCAGAAAATTACTTGCTACTTTATTAAAATGCCTTTCCTGCTTTGCTTAAACTAAAAATATATATAGAGTTATATTTATAAAAGAAAATGCATTGTAATGCTAATAAATGACAAATGGATTTTGTCGTATTGTCTACTAAGTAATTTTTTTCTAACACAAGACAATCATGTTGTTAGCTATTAATTTTAGCCACATTATTCATTTTGAATGATTTTCGGTAAGACACAGAAATGATTTTGTATAATATGACGTAGGCAGTTTTTTTTTTCAAGTTATTGCTGCATGACAGGACCATTTTATACAAAAATCTCCTGTCAGTAACACATGTGCCTTTTTACATATTCACCTCCCCCTTTTTCAATAGAAAATGACAAATGAACTGACTCTGTACATATATTCTTTACATGCTACATACTTTATGTAATAAACACTGAAAGACCATATAATGAGAAAAATCGTTTCAAAGTTTCTCTTGTGGAAAATAGAAAGTCACTCATTAACGCAGCTTTTCATGGTTAAAAATACAGTTTTCTGATGCTTTGATGAAAAGATTTTCAAGTAATGGTAGATAATAGTATATTACATACCGAGACGGAGAAGACCATCGTTTTTGTCGAGAAAAGTTTGCACACTGAGACCGTAGGCCGTACTATTACTACTATTTTTATTTTACTCACAATCAGTCAGTAATAGTATACACTATACTTTCTAACTCCATCTGGTGTTGGAAAATGTAGCATTACTTTTTTGAATAAAGGAAAGTAATGCTAGTAAGTAATTTACTATAATGATACTTATATTATATGCAATAATTTAATTAAAATGAATTTTAAATATATCTAAAGACTATACGAGTGTAACAATTTATTGCGTGACATTCGATTTGGACTAATTTTATTTACATTCCTTGATAAATGAAACAGACTGAAATTGTTTACTTAGCTAAAAACTTTAAGTAAAATGTTTTTCTCTTTATGTACACACATTAAGGCCAAGTTTAAGAAATTTAACAAGAAAATATTTTAATTTTGCTAATGCATACACAAGAAAAATCGCATATTCGTGCTGTGTAATGTATGAAGGTATGTTCAATTTAAGTGTAAAATCCATAAATCGATATATTTAAGCAAACCACACTGATATAAATACAGTTTCTTCACCGTATGTTTAACACTGCAAGTATTATTTCAACTGATATGTCTTCATTTTAGTTTATTTATATTAAGGCTATTAGACCATCTCAGTTCTTATAAATTTCAAGTTTCTTTGGGACTACAACTTACAGCTGTGTACAAAATTTACGATTTATTTTCCTTGAACATCTTTTCCCGAAACAAGGGGTAGTAATTTCGTGAAATTTACGTCAAAATTTTCTATTATGTTGTATATTATGATAATTAAATATTGTAAATACCATCCCATGCTTTTTATATTTCATCATATAGGTTTTGAAAATTGAGTTAGACATGACAATGATTTATAAATATAATAAAGTAAAGAATTTTTCCTTCTTCAATACACTTTCTCTTTTTGGAAAAAAATTTCCACGTCTCGCTTCAAAACACAATAAACAATAGTCGTCATTCCTATATTAGGTGCAAATAATACAACAAAGGACTCAATATCGTTCATATATATGTTTCAGGAGGTACGTATCAGTTTGATTGTTGTGTTTCTGAACTACGGTTTATTATTATTGAAAAATGAATTCGATCGAATCAAATTAATTGGAAACTACACAGCCGTTCTCTTTTATTATATACCATTTTTGTTATATTTAAGAAAAAAAAAGACCAAAGAAAAAAAATTAATTCTTTTCAATTCCCACCGGACCGTATTAAATTTTTCTATACCCCGTTGTGTGGTTGTATTCATTTATTCACCCTCCAAGAAATTCTACAAAACAATAAATTTTACGATTATGAAAGTTTTTATTTGTTAGGAAAAATAATTGCTTGACTTTTCATTAGTAGCTAAGCAAATGTTCTATTATAGTTAGTTTGTTTTGTTAGTTTCTAATCTAGCTCATAAACTTTGGCCTAGAGCTTATGAAAATTAACTTCTTTTCTGAAATTGTACATACCTATATATTTCGCGCACATAACTTTCTATATATACCTAGTATGTATATATAAAGTTTTAGAGGCAAAATTTAAATAGAGAAATTATATGAAAGAATTTTATAAAATGAATGAAAAGATATGATATCACCATATCAGTTACAGTTTTACAGAAAACTCGAATGAATCAGTATAATGATTATTCTTATTATAAAAGTAGAGCCAAATTTGCTATATCATCATAATACTAAAAGCTGACAGTTTGAAAATTGCATTTAATTCTAAAAAATGGTAATGGTAACCCACCCACACGTTTATTTTTAAATTGAAAATTTAAATTAAATAATTTATAATCTGTGGACCACAACTTGTGAAACTAAACAAGATATAATCGAATTAAAAGCCTATATTAACCACAATTTATCTTCAATTATAGCTGAAAAAGTTTTATTCAAAAATATGATACCAGATTCAATTAATTAACTTTTTTCTGTATTGATTTGGAAAAAGTATAATTCGGTTTTATTGACAGACAAGAATTTATGACGGTACATTATTAACCATTCAATCGTCCACCATATATACACCGAAAAATATACTATATGGCGTCATTATACTGTAACCGAAAAGTATTTTTTCATGTAGTATTTTTGGTTTATTGTGGACATTTTTCTAAATTTACGTAATATGAGAAAAAATTCAATTAGGGGGATTAATGTAAAAACTTTACACACCTACAACACGCATATTCCGAAACTTCTAGTTACAATTATTTTTGGCTATATATTGACATAGGAAAAGGCTTAACTTAATTAAAATTGTAACAATATTTTACGCCCACGTCAGTAAACAAGAGTTTCAAGTTAAAAATAATAACAATGTTTTGTATAAAAATCTTCAGGAAAACTTTTATTATTATGTATGGAAAACTTAACAAAGTAGTTTAAACGTAAGTATAATTATAATAAAAATAACGAATTTAAATATCAAATTTTTAATTTGCAACATGCCCTAAGAACATCATTAATAATTTACAAGTTGATAATAAATGTGAGTTAGTTGAGCTTTAAATTGCGTATTGTTAGACTTGATATTTCTTTGTCAATTACTGGATAATTCGTTTCGATTGTTATAGTGATTCGTGGCTGTATTTTCAAAAGGTTAACTTTGAAAGTAGATTTATCAGAGACTTTGGTGGCCACAAACGTCACTGCATGCTGGGCAGTAAGCCCTACAGCCATTTCAACGTTCCGTACACTTGTAGGCCCATCAATTCTGATTGATTTCTACTAATGATCGTCAGTGGAGTACTTTGAAACGTGCCGTAACTTCAACTATGGAAGAAAAATGACACACTGTACTAGTATACTGTCAAAATTGTATTGATTTCGTCAAACTTCCAGCATTGTAATAAATAATTGATTGTATATTACAAAGTAAAAATAATTAAAATGGGGGTGCATTAATCGTGCACACACACACACACATGTATATAGTATATAAATTTGTGCGTGCTTCAAGTCCATTAAGAAGCTTTGCTTAATTCCTTACACGACTACTTTGTTTATTGAATCCTGTATTTTCCAAGTAAACCGTCTAATAAAATTTAAAACACAATAGAAAATTTGTGACGAATAAAACTATTAATTGTAACTGACATGTTATAAGAACAATATAAACAATTGTAATTGAATCAATTTTGAAACAATGAAAACCAAAATGTGCGTGTATAATATTGTTAAACAATTTTCCACAACAATTATTTTATTCTATTTCCTTATATTTTAGGCTAACACATGCAAAATTTAATTTATAAAAATTATATTCTACTTTCATGTCTTGATTTGCATTATAGTTTTTTTTTGTTAATTTAATATTCATTATATATACAAAAAATTTAAACCTTAAGATATATTTTTGAACAATAATTTCATTTTCATAAAGGAAATGGAATTTATACGAGTCGACAGTTTGTTATAATAGATTAGATTAAAAATATAATATGTTTACGAAAAAAATTACCAGTGGCCACACACAAACAAAATTAGCTACGTTTGAATAAAAAACCAGAGCGTAAAATTTTCTTGAAGCAATTATAATAAACGGTGTTTTTCTTTATTGAACAAACAAGCCGATATAAAGCTCCTAGGGCCTGAGTGGCAGTATTTAATATACAGTCCAAATGGGGCTATGTTAGTGGTAATGGATATCAATGTCTTACAGCATTAACGTTTCACTAGCATGCTCGATTAACTGAAACTCTCTGACTGACATGTAGACAGCAGCAAAAAAAACTAATTACATTAATGTCATCGACAAACTGACGTTGTTGTTGAAAGTGAAATGAAGAAAGAAGAGAGCGGGCAAAAAATTTTTGAGCAAATGTAACATTTTAATCAGCTGTATTTTTTCATGCGTCTTTGTGTTTGTGTGTTCTTGCAAATTGAATTAATAAAAAAAATATATAAAACCGCTGTCATAACACGTCTTTATCTTATCATTTAAAAATACAGAAATATACAGTAACACTATAAAAACCAGTCTAGTTTCTGAAGCAATTTTTGTTTGTAAAGAAAATCCAGTCTAGTCTCTCACGCAATTTTTATTCATAAATATTTTTATTTGTAAACAAAAACAGATCTAGTTTCTGACGCAATTTTTGTTTGTAAATAAAAAATAGTCTAGTTTCTGACTTAATTTTTTACTCATAAATAAAAACCGGTCTAGTTACTGGCCTACATTTTTATTTGTAAACAAAAACAGGTCTAGTTTCTGACGCAATTTTTGTTTGTAAATAAAAATCAGTCTAGATTCTGCCTCAATTTTATTCATAAATGAAAACCGGTCTAATTTCTGACTATAAATATAATTTTTTAAAATAATCTTAAAATACGGTTAATGTCTTCGCACATTAATTACATACCCAAATTTAAAGAATAATGTTTCGTTCCAACAGTCGATTAATTACAAAAACACTTTCATAATAAATACAACAATAAATCTTTGCCCTAATTTAATGAAAGAAAACGAGTTATATGGAACAAAGTATATATAAATAAGGACAGACATGAAATCCAGGAGACAATAGAAAATAAGACAGAGTGTGAGAATGAATTGAGGGCCAAGTAAAATTACTGTGTTGTAACAGATGCGAATGTTGCTACAGTAATATATATTTTTCTTATAAGGTGAGCGTGTTTCACAGCCGTAAAACTTGCACTGGCCCCCAAACTAAATGTACTACTACTACTAATAACCGTCTAAAGTGAAAGATTGATTTTGTTTTAAAGCACTAATCTCATTCGGTTGATTAAAGCTCCAAAAATGTTCTTAAATATTTCAAAATACAACTCTACGTTATATATATTTTCCATATATTCAAGGAAGAAATTATAGATGATATAAAATTGTGACTGGAAAGGCAGGCACACTGCTGTGGTGAGAAACATTAGGGCCATTCGGAGATTTAAGGGAAACCATGACAAAGTAGTTGAGTGCGTACTTTTACCACAGAAATATGTCAAATTTTTAACATCAGCAAAAACATGGAAAATGATAATTGTGTATATGTATGTAGCGTGATGGTATTTTTGATAACACTGAAACATGTATTTTATGGCAATATTGGAGGTTTTTCTGTATAAAGTGTAAAATATATATGGTTTTGTTCTCGTGGATATTTTCTATATATAGAAAATGATACAGAGTATAAAATTTTGATGTCGTCTTGTAGAATAATCCCATTTTTAGTCCAAATAGATGGCTGTAAAAATGTTATGGGGTGTTCACAGTAACAACAATTCATATAAACGAATTTGTTTGTGAAATGAAATTGCCAATTTCCTTTTTCAATGCAATATATTCAATACACTTTTCATATAAAAATATGTCTCCTATAGTAGTCACTTACTTAGAACTCTCGTCTAAATTTAATATTATGTATTAAAATAGGTTTTTATTCAATGAAAATATCCATTATATTATTTTTAAATTAAACTTCATATACTGCTAATTTCAGTATATGAAAAAAGCAACACATACACAACACAAGATTGAATAATAAATTGTAATTTTTGCATATAAATCTAGTAATTAATTTCGGATTATATGTGTGAAAGCATACTAGTTATGTTTTGATCCAATATAAAAGTCAACAAAAAATACTTTGTCGACATATAGATACAATCATATATTAATTTATTATGCAATTAAGGTTTTTCCATTTATCAATCTATATAGAGGCAATGAAATAACTAAATAAAATGCAGTATATACATTAAGGTATATAAAAACTTCATAAATAAATGGATTACATTAAATTTTTGCGAAAAAATATTCATCACTTTTTTAAGCATTCAAGCACTTTGATCTTTCCTTCCATGGAAGAATCATTACAAAATGTATGGGTCCTCTACTTTTCACACTTCATCCATTCAACAACATGTATACAGAGAAAAACAGATACACAAACACTTTCACAGAATTCTATCGAGCGTATTAAAGTGAAGAAAAATTCGGTATAAACTGAACGAGATGCTGATGTCAAACATTCATGTTTTCTATATTAGAGTGATTGAAATTTTCTTATTGACGTAGAGTATTTTTATTATGTAGAAAGAAAACTTGATACGGTACTTTTATACATTTTTTTTTTGAAATTAATTCAATTTACTGGCGGTTTGAACGTAAAACTTTTTAATTCCCACAAAACGATGATGATTGCCAATGGTGAGAATAAGGAGAACGAGAAAAGTTGAAATAGATGGGGTTGAATCTTAGACAAGAAGTGGTTAGATGAAATTATTAGCGTACTTTATCTGTTAATAGGTTACAGTTGGTTTTCGGCCCTTTCGAAATAGTTTTAACTATTCTCTTACAAAACTTTCTTACTCACACTTATACACTAGTCGTATAGTTGTATATGAGAGAAGAGTATAAATTATGTCTGCGTATGTAGGAAAGTTAACTTGGGAAAAACTTTATTAATTCAAGATGAAAATGTTTTGGAGACGGTTTGTGGAGAATTTGAGAGAGAGCGACAGAGAAAGGTAGAGAGTGAGTGTTCTAATGGTGGAAAATGCACGAAAACTCCTCTTTTGGTTACAGATCGGTGGGCAAATCTATTGAAATTTAAATTTCTCATATCCACACAAAGTCAATTTACAACTCATCTTATTTTTTTAAGAAAATTGTAATTATAGCGATAATGAAAGTAACATTGAAGGTTGAAACGAAATTCATGTTTTATTTATACGTGTTCGTTAAAAATTTTCTCTTCAAATGAAAAATCCCCCTTTTTTCCTATTATTACAAATCGACCGTTATCATCGCATTTCATACATATAGTATACATTATACAGTACAGAATAATTACCAGACAATATATAAACCTACTATACGAGTATACCTAGTTTGGGATTTTAGTAATGTATTCTCTTTTAGTTGAAATATGAACGTGCATTATCTGATGATGGGGAAAAACCACCACCACCTACGTTCATACTCATCCTTCCTCTACCTTCATATCATTCCTCGCCAATGCATATTATATATACCACCGTCACGATGGCCCCCCCAATAACCAACCCCATACACCCGAAAACGATTCGTTCGCGTCTTTCTTTAATGTTTTCATTTTGGTTTTATGATTATTAAGTGCGACCAACTGTGAGGGCGGACTTGATTAAAATTTGTACTCAATTCACACCACCCCTTTTAATACAGCAAAACCAGATCAAGTGATTTCTAATTTTCTATACACTTTCATTCGACTTTTTTATTTTTTAATTAACTCTATTATCGTATTTTTTAATGGATTTATTCATTAATTGGTTCGACTTTTTCAATTACATTTATTATAATCTTTTTTCAGTTTGATAATCATTTTAAAACATGCATATATAATAAAAGTACGTGTAACTTGATAATATACATTGCACTATACACAATTCTCCTAATTATACCTGAGAACAATCTGCATATGCATTAAAATTAATGTTACTATACAACTTTAAGCAATTTGCTCACTAATTGGTAACACTGTGTGATATCAAAACTGCACTGTATCCGTTATCATAAAAGGAAAACAATGGCTTTTACTTGGAGAGAATTAAAAACAGTTACAAATAAAAATTGTTTATCGGCTTTTTTAATATCTCTAATAACACGATCGGTCGTTACATAAAGAACTACAGTATGTATGTTTAGGAAGACATCGATTAACGGAAAAACATTACTAGATTTATTGCACATGTAATAATATAAGTTCACGTCTCATTTTCCGCATCAAGATATGTGTGTTACCTTGTTGAAAAAACGAATCATAAAATGTTTCATCTAATCGATTTCCAATTTTTCGATACAATTCAACAAATTTATGGTTTATGCACTTTTGTTTATGGCACAGGTGTGTAAAAATATTTTTTTATATCGGCACATGGAATGCTTTAAACTGTTTTATGGTTTTCGGAAGCCGATGAAACAGAAAACTTGATAGAAAACTCAAACTTATACTTAATCCACGAACTATCCAAACTTTTATCATTATTGAAAAAGTGCACTGCATCAATTTGTGACGTATGTACTATAATGGAGTAGGACAGGGTAAATGTGACCTGTGTGTAAAAGTTTAAATACATTTTACTGTCTGAATCAGAACTTGTCTCTTAAAATTATTTAGACAACACATAGCTTGTGTACATAGGATGTGTGCAAAAAGTGAGGTGATTTACCTCCCTCCCTGCAACACAAGTTGTGTGTTATGAATAATAGATCCAGAACAACCTGTTAGAATAAATCGTGGAGGAAAAGATATGTCTTGGACATACATGTTGGATATTCCAACCCTTGTACACTCTGCATTCGAAAACTAGGCAACAAATTCGTCTTTTTAAATATTAATAGTTTAATGTACAAAAATGTACAGTTTCAGTGTGACTTTGTTTTATTGGTAAAAGTTTTCCAATAAAATTTCTTGACATGCCGTATTTGTATTGTAGGAAAATGTATAATATAAAACTGTGCAGAATCATTTTCCTCGACGACATCTTTTACATTCAAAAGTGTTGGCTGAATTTTTTAGTTCAGGTTTATGAATGAATAATATTCGAATACAAATTATTTATTATTCATTTTATTGGAAAAGTTTCTTCCGATGGAAATTTAAATACAAATTCGTATTTTATAAAACAATGTATTTATTCGGTTGGTATTGTTAATTGTTTTTTCGAAGAGATCAATTTCAAACTTATTCAACTTTAGTTTTATTTAATTGCTGCCTAATGCCAGTTATATCTTTTCTGATGGTTTTCCATTTCCATGAAAATGTTTTACATATAACAGGTATAAAAGTTTTATTATTATTCTAGTATTTTTAATGGTTATTGGTTTAAAATTAATATAGCATTTAACTGTCTTCTACCGCACTAAACTTTTTGTAATTATTAATTATTTCTTTTTTTTTGCAAAACAACATAAAATTTAATTATTCATTGTACATCGTCTGATCAAAAAGTAAGGTGACTTTTGATTTTTATTAAAAACTATTTATTTTTTCATCATTGTTTATGTTGTCCCCTTGAAAGTAATCCCTGTTTGATATAACACACTTATGCTAGCGCTTTTTCCATTCCTCAAAACACTTCTGATAAGCACTTTTAGGTACAGCTTTTAGCTCGTCCAGCGATGCAGCCTTTCTCTCTTCAATCGTTGCAAATCTCCTTCCTTTCATGGGTCTTTTCAGTTTTGGGAATAGGAAGAAGTCGCAGAGGGCTATATCTGGTGAATATGGTGGCTGAGGCATGATTATGGTGTTGTTTTTGGCCAAAAAATTATTTACAAGTAACGATGTCTCTGGTCACAATTAAGCAGTTTCGGAACAAACTTTGCTGACACACGTCTCATGCCCAAACAATCCGTTAAAATTGCTTGAGACAAACCAAACGAGATACCCACATTTCTCTAATAGTGTTTCGACGATTTCCCAATACTATTTTCTTCACTTTTTCCACGTTTTCATCTGTTATTGACTTTGGGGCGTCCAGAACGAGTTTTATCATTAACATCTTCCGGTCTTCTTGGATGAGCTTATACCACTTATAAACATTTTTTTACTCAGAGCAGATTCACCGTATGCCACTCTCAAGATTTCAAGTATTTTGGAGCATTAATTCCATTTTTTAACACAAAATTTAATGCAAATTCGTTGATCCATTTTATTCTACAACAGAAAATCGCCGATCTCGCAAAACACTTCTAAGATTTATGCCTCTCACAAAAAAACGACGAATGCTATTTAGCTGAAACTTTAATATATGTTCACGAAGAGTGTCTCAACATTAGACAAAAAAAAAAATAAAAAATCTACTGTAGAAACCCGCTAAAATCAAGTAGTCACCTTACTTTTTGATCAGACCTCGTATATAACCGGTGTGAAAGTGAAAATAAGGGAGCTTTTCCTCCCCCATATTTTGAGTTGAGCAAATGTCAGAATAAATGTATCGTAAGAGTATCATTTTGTTGTGTGATATTCTTGGGAAAATGTTGAGACAAAATGAATAATGACGTATAAAATATAACGTACACGACAAGATATGTACGTATATAAAACGTTTCCGACACATTTAATTATCAAAATAAGTATATAATAATATATGTATAAATGTAGGTATATTGGATTAAGCTGTAGAAATAGATTATGAGGGTTTTTGGTGGAAAAGTTTTTGAATATGAGTAAATATTTTTAAGTAAATACTCCAATTTCATCTGTATGCGAAAAAGGGCCTAACAAAATATTATGTATATGTTGGGCTATGATATATGAAAAACAAAGTGAATAGATATGTATGTGCTTTTCGTTTTTGGTTTACATTTCGGATATTGAAATGCTAAAAAATATATATAGTAAAAATGCCTTTATGGAAATTGTTTCTTTT
>SSSI01007832.1:0-32580 GCA_004796505.1 Oryzaephilus surinamensis | reverse complement strand
AGAAAAATACTGTCGCTAGAAAAATTATTTTAACGCGATCTGACGGTATTTAGCAAAAGTTGTTAGTGTCATGAAAACTGTGGTCGAAAGTGTGCACGTTGTGACTTGGTAAGTATTTTTTTTGATTTTTAGTGGTTTTATCTAATTTTTGACGAAAATTGAGTGCGTGACTGTTCATAATGTATAGTATACAAGATGTGTGACATATTTTTTTATTAATGTTTGTTTATTTTACTATCCTAATTTCATTAATTCGTTCCGACTTGCTTTGATTTATAACTTTAAAAAATTTAATACAACATGAGAGTCCAGTTTGGGAAAGATGGGGTAACTAATTGCGGACAAGATGGGGTACCCAATTGCGGGCAAGACGGGGTTAATTTTTTTTTGTTTTGTAGATTATGGTTCGAAATTATAAAAGGAAAACTAACAGAGGGGGGTGGAATGTAGAGCATATGAAATTAGCCATCCAAGAAGTTTTGGAGGGAAAAAAAGCCCGATTTGTGGAGATAATGATAACTAAATCCTATACCCCATCTTACCCAAGGGGGTACCCCGTCTTGTCCTATAGATGGGGCAAGATGAAGAAATTTTAATTTATTTTTCAAGTTGTTATTTTTATAAGAAAAATTTTATTTTTTTATTTTTACTGTTTATAATTAATACAAGATGGACTGATTATTTTGTTAATAAAAATTTCTATATTGTGCAATAAAAACAGAGGGTTTTATTAAGGAAATATCTTAAAGTTCCCGTCTTACCCCACCTTCCCCTATGTGTAGGTATTATTTGTGTCTAGTACTGAATGTTACTATATATACCTCTTAACTGTGAAATGTAGCGTATGGGAAAACTTGTAAACATTTTCAGGTAATCCATATAGCCAAGAATTATACAGTTACTGTGAAAGAGGAAGTATTTTACATATGTAGGTATGTATCATGTGTGCATGTGTGTATGTGCAATGATGTGTGGTAAATTGGTAATGTTTTACATGATTTAAATTCTCGTTTTTGCTTCTCTTTCATGTTAGTAATACGTATTGCGAATATTAGACAATTTTACACGGTTTTTCAATTTGTTAACAAAATGAAAATTAAAAATTAGTTTTAATTGCTTTCCGCATATATTGAAGAATGTATTTGAATAAAAATTACCATGCAAACACTGGTGTGTTATCTATGTATGTTTTTAATGTAAACATCATTTTTCTTCTAATAACAGTTATGAAACGTTTTTTGCACGTAATGTAGGTGTGTTTTTAATTAACGCATTAATTATGCTTCAGTTACCAATTAGTAACTAACAGAAATACGTATTTTTATAATAGAATCTTTATTAATTGTCATAATTAACTGGTACCGTACTTTTTTCAATACACATAGATTTTATTTTGGTGCTAAACATTTTACATTTTAAGCAATAAATTGCAATAATGAACGTATAGAGACAATATTAATAAATTCGCGAATTATTCATGTTTATAATGACATTTAAAGTTTAAAACTTTTTTTTTTAATTAAATACGTAAAGTAATAAAAATTTAATGTTTCTAAATTTCTGTACTATAGACTTAATTTAAGCACTGTTAGCCTATATAGTTTCAACTTACCACTCTCTATATATTTAAATTTGATCTTCTTTTAGTAAAATATATTGTGCATGCACACTTCACATGTCAAACGTAATAAAATTATACAGAAAACATTTTCAAGAGAGAACAAACAAATTATTAACTGCAATATTAGCAACAGAGCACCGATATTTTTAATATTAATCTTATCATTTGACTGTGTGTTATTAAAATTATGATAAACAGAGTTAAATCTAAAATAAGACATTGTAACCCGACATTGATAAGAAAAAAATTATTAACTCAGACTATACAGAGTACAGAGTGAACAAACATTATGGTTTTATTTTTATAATCTTTTATTATAATACATAAACTATGTACATAGCACTAATTAATGTAAACTATTTTATGTATTTTATAGTCAAATTCTAAATAAGTAATATTTTATAAAATTTTATCATCAGGCAATTAATTTCTTCAATATAAATTTACTAATCACTCTATATACTATTATAACTATAAAAATAAATTCTTAAATCCTGTATATTGTGGCGCACACATGGAGTTACAGAAATTATAATTAATTAATTCATAAAATTTCAAAGTTATCATATAAAATGTTTATTATTTATCTATAAGTTGGGACATTCTTTAACAAGACAAAATTAAAATTCTAAACGGTTTTGACAACAATCATTTTAAAAACATTGAAATTTTCATTAGGGAATTATATAAACTAATGGCTTTACAATTTTTTTATTTTCGACTATAAAATATATATTATAATATGACTTAATGAATTGTTTAACTAATCGGAATTAATTACAGAATTGGACATTTTTCTTGTACAAATTCGTGTTGGAACATTAACATTTCTTGAAAGCTCTAGTAAATCATAAATTTACCAGAAAATATAATAAATTAAATCAGAAGGACCCTATAGTACGGGAAAAATTAAACGGTTAACATGTCAAAAAACTGATTCTTTTGGGATGCCGACAGGGAACTTGTAAGCATTTTGATATAAATTCAATTTATTACGGAAAAAACAGTCTGAACATTTACAATGAAAATAATATAGCCGTACATAATAATAAATTTACATTTTAGACATTTTCTTTCCATAAATGTTTAATATTTATTTAAGTATTTTAGAATAATACAAAGTAAACACGTACTATTTTGCAGTACTTTAATAGAATAATTTACATTTGAAAAAGTCAACTATTACCACTAGCAATAAAAACCATTAAGGGTCTCATAAATAATTTTATATTTTATTTGTGAAATTTAATGGCACTAACAAAATAGAATCATTAAATGTCAACGCCGCACAAGTGCCTTTTTTTAAATCTGTGACAGAAATTTGATACAATTTTTCAATATTTTTTCTGTCAGCCACTTGTATGCTAAAAACTATAAAATATTGGATTTATTTGGTGCATATGGTGTTCATTCCGACAGAGAGAGAATTTATTTAACAGGTGGTTTTGTTTCGTTTTTGCAGTTAGTAAACGACAAACCGCCCTCACTCATATTTCATTTTGTAATAAAAAAAAAAACAGCAATTTACTGAAGCCCATAAATAAATCTGCATACGAAAACAAGTACATGATATTAACAAAATTAAAAAACCTTATTAGAAACCATCATACTTAATAAATTCCATTATTGAATCTTTATTAATTATATACTGAGAAATTATGATTTATGTGTGTGTAGATTTTATTTTCCACTCTATGAAATTATGGTATCAAAACGTAACGCTATTTTTAATAAACATTTTTAACGATTTGCCCATCGATTAGCATAATTTATAAAAGAAACATACATCAATAGGATTTTTTAATTCATCATGGTGTATATGTGGCCAATATGTAAATTGAACATAATAATTTAAAATAAGAACCTATTTACAATAACAAATGATGTATATGTGTGTAAACATTCTTTTGAACTTAATGCATTATCGTTCACAACTTCTTCACTCTCTTCCGTCAAAACAACTTATTGTGAAAACATCGAAAGGCTGACAAGTTCAAAATATAAAATAATGTCTATTTCACGGCATGTTTTCTATAGTGGGCATACATAATTAATCGTTATTATATAGTTTCGTAACATAATGTGCTTGAATGTAATCATTGGCTACAAATACGTACATATATCTGTAAATACACTATAATAACAAAAAAAATATATAAATACGGTATTTAAATAACACCCACAATGGATTCGATATTATAAAATGAAAATTATTTTTGGGATACTTTATAATAAAGCAATCATAATATGAAGAAATATGTTCAAATATTTGACAAATGATTTTGTTATATAAAGTTATCCCACAAGATTAATAGTTTATTGTAAATATGCTTTCTATGCGAATAATGAAGTTGATAATTAGATAAAAAATATAAATGTTATTGCAAAACCGGTAATAAATTTTTGCAAATTGTTACCAACTATTGATGATGTTATTTTCTGTTAGAAAAATTCAACTGGTTATTATGTACAAATGTAATATATTATAAATGTCTGATTTTGCTTTTATATGAAATTTGCAAAACTTTAATCTACCTAAAGTTTATTCAGGTTTGGAAGAAAGAAGACATAATTCAAGATGGACGATTTTTCTTCCGTACCTGAATAGAGTATAGATTTTTTCGGAAAATAAAATACAAACTGTTCAGAACTGTTCGCAGAAGACATCAAATTTATGAGCGTCAGTTTGTAAAACAATTTACGATTTTCATAAAGAATGAACTGCTGAAAGTTATTAAAATAGGCCAAACACGAACACAAAAATTACCATTCACGAGTTAACAATAGCAAGTATAAAATGCAGTACATTTTATCCATCATGATGATGGGGGCTGGGGGAATGACATGGATTCGTGACTTTCAAACTGTAGTGTAAATAATTGGTATGTGGAAGAGTTAATATGGACATATTCAGAACAAATAGGGAAAACTATATTAAACATGTATTGCTAATTAGATACCGGATGTTTTATCTTCTCTGTAATATTTTACAATTATTCGACAACTTATACATACCTGGCTGGCTATTTGAACAACATCTGGAAAAAAAGAAAAACGTTACAAAAATGTAAAAATAAACTTTTGGTTTCATATAGGTAAATTATTCAAAGAAAAAATAAGGTTGTGCTATTGTATGCCGTCAATTTAAAATACAATTTTATTTTGTAATAACAATCAAGCCATTTTGTACCTTTGGCCAGTGAATATTTTGCATACAAAACAATATTAACATTTATTAACTTCTTCAAGTATTTTAGTGCATTAAACCTTCAATGATAACGAGTTGTTTCTAACCACATTAATTGCAAAGTTATAACAAATATGTATGTAGATTAACTATTTTATTGAATATTTTATTATTTATTTATTATAGTCGTAATTATACACATGCATACATAATACATTAATGTAACAAGGGCGTAATATTACAAGAGGGAAAAATACATATTTGTGATTTATGAAATTATAATTTTCGATCATTACTTAATTAGAAAAAAAATTATATTTCATAAATTAAACTACAAACTACAAAATCACCTCGAAAATCACCTATTTATTTTGGCAATAAAGACGTCATAAAAGCTTAATTTTTAAATCGGCCTCAGAAATTGAGAAGAAGTAAATAAGAACATTTTTGGAATCAGAAAACCACAGGCTATCAAACGAACAAATAAAAAAATATCTGCAATTAGCCCATTTACAGATAAACCGGAGATAAATTATGATTATCGATGGTTAGCTGAATAATACAATAATTTATTAAACACGCATCTAGTACTTAATAAATTTATTATCGATTAGCAGAACTATCTTATTTAAACAAACAAGAATTATTAAAAATGTGAATAATTCGAACAAAATATTTTTTGTTTCATTGAAACACCGTCAAAGCCAGATTAAAGTGCCCTAGAGACGTTTAAAGCATTTAAAATGCAATTTCACGGTATAATGCACATTATGCGAACCACAAACTAAACGTTATGTAAATAATTGAATTCTCTTTGGTTTATTTGTTGCATACATGTATGTACGTATAAATTTAAACAAAATATTATAGGAAATAATTAATAAAAAAATTCATGAATGAATTAATTTTTGCCTACACAAATAATTTTTATGCATATAGAAAATGTATATACATTAAATATATGCTATTATACAGTAAAGAATAACTATAAACTTAAGAGTTTATACTTAAGAACATAAAAATAAATTATAATTAATTTACAATGAACTATTATCCATTTCTGTTCGTTTTATTGACAAAATTAGCATTTTTTGTTTTTACTATTTTGTTAAATTGTTTTACATTTTTGGTACCTAAATTACGAATTATTGTCTATTCCGTTATAATAAGAATAAAAAACCAATATATATAATATAATGAAAATGCAACAAACTAACAGGTTTTGCCAATTATTTAAATATTCAGTATTTCAAAACTAACTATAATATAAATACATAATTTATTTATTGTTAGGAATTTGGAAATTTTGTTAAATTAAATTTATTTGTCTGCGATTTAAATATATATATGTATATTATATACATATATACATATTTTATGTACGAATATATACGTAGAGAAAACCATATAAAGAAACTTTCGACCAAATTAGGATTTGGCGTATTTTGACAGCTTTTCATACGGCAATACCCTTTTATGCAAACATCAAATTTATAAACAAAAATCTTAATTCACTGTTAGAAAAGTGATTTTGCACTTGTAATCATCGTTATTACATTCATTGAATTGGAATTTTCAATTGTCCTACTTTAGTAGTCTTCATTATGCAGAAAAACGTATATATATTCTCACGAAATGTAATTCCTTCTACACGTACATACATAGTAAGTAAACTATAATAACTATTTTAGATGAACTTGTACGATTAGTAGGTGAATATTGTATCGAAAGCACATAGACACGGTTAAACTTGTTGAATAACACCTACATAAATATAAACGTACAAATGGAATCCTGTTTATAGACATGTTTCATAAATTTATTTTTACAAAAATCAAACATTTTAGGAATTTTTAATAAATCGTTATTATTTATGTTTAAAACCGAAAACGAAATTCCGGAAGTCAAAAATCGACAAATTGGCTACCAATCACAAATCATTTTCAAGATAAAAATAAAATTTTATCCTTTCTTATTACTGTAGTCATGATCATTTTTATATTTAATTTCATGTAAATAATACTGTGAGGGGCGGCTCGGGGCATTACTATTCGTTTTGAAAAATATGCACAAAATTTTAATAAATAAATAAAAATTGCTATAAGACATAAGTTAACTTATCTAGGTAAATTATATATAGAAATTTCCATATATTGAAATTTGTATATATTTATTAAAATTTTGTACCTACATACTCTTATTTTTCAAAACGAATAATAATGTCCTGAACGGCCCCTCACATAACATTGTTGATTTTATTTGATGACGGCATCGTTTTATAAACTTATGTACACAGTACCCTTTTATTTTGTAATTTCTATATATGTTTGTATATGCTTGTTAATAATATGTGTACCAACGGACAAGCCATCATCAACACGACGATAATGTACATAACTTATTCTACAAAGTGTATGTGTTAAATTGATTAAAGCAGTCGCATGATAGGCGTCCATACACAGAAATAAAATGAAAAAAATTAATAATAAACATGGAAATTAATTTCATTCATATCGTGCTCATCTAATAAATTCCATTTCATTTTTCTTTTCTATTACAACAAGATTTTCAATATTGCCAACACACATATATGCTTTAATTAATAATTCGTTGTGGGTAGAGAAAAATGTCAATAAGACTAATGGAATTATTTGATTTATTTCATTCTAGAAGACATTATCACCATTACAATATTTATTACATGGTTGAGTGTACAATTACTTAAAATATACTTAATGCCAACAGATTTAAAAGGGTTTTACAAACGCATTGAAAATATATTTTCAATTCAAATGTACTTTTATAGCAATAATTTTCCTTGTTGTTGTTGTTGTTGTCTTACACTATAGAAACTCATTTCTTATCTCAGCTTAAATCATTTACATATTTTCAAATTGTTCTATTATGTATATGTGTACATTTTATTCTTATTCACGTGTGTCTGCTTAAAGCAATTATTTGTTTTTTAAGAATTTATTGATGAATGTGATTTATCAATTGGCTGGTTAAAAGTGTAAATGTCTTATACGAAAACATTGTTTTTAAACGACAAAAATTAGATACATTCCACACTTAACACGAGAGAATATATTTGAAAATCATGTATTTAGTTATCACATGTTGTCCTAAATTTATAATGACAAATTATTCTCAATGATATATGTATTTATTTATTGAGGAAGTGAAATTTGGAAATTTTGTGTTATTTTTTTGTAAGGGTATTTCCAAACAGTTTCAAATTGAATTTATGCAATATTTAGTATAATAAAATCATAATATTGTAATAAACGAGAAAATATCGTTAATGCACATAATATTGACTAAATCAAATAAATAATGTCCTTGTATTTTATCAATGTGGATTTAATTCATTTGGTTGAATGCGTGTCGTGTGTAGGCATTAAGTGATTCCAGACATAATTTGTTATTGTTTATTAATTAAAACTTGTGTACGGTAAATTAAAGATTCAATTATTACTTAACAAGTTAACAATATCAGTACATGTATACCAAATTTTAAAGAAACGCCATAAGTAATAAAAATACTAAGAGTAACAGTGGTAGCCATTTAAAATATTTATTTAAATAAGCAATTAACAGCTCATTATTTTTAAAACGTGACAGCAATAACATATATAACATTTTGTAAACGAAAATAATACATATATTAAATTATCGGAAATTCAACTGTCATATTTATATATTTTCGTTATTAATCAATACACCCACACGCGAACGATGTCTTAAAAGTTATTATTGTTAACAATGATTTATTGTTATTAACCATATTAAAAAAATCAATTTTTATAGTCTTATTGGACATAATTTTTAAGTACCGTTTAACAGAAATTGCTTCAAAAAAGTCCACTCATGAAAGTTTTTAAATATTACTTACTCAGTGTATCATTTAATTGACCGAATCTTCTTTAATTAGCGTACTCTTCTAGTGTAAATGTACTTGAGAAAAATTCGAAAAAAATTTTAAAAAATACAACACTGTTCAGTACGAAATTGTTGAAAAATTTTCAAAATGTGCACACGTTGTGGTGCCAGTCGATAATAATGTTTCGTTGTTGTTCATATGTGTGTGTGTGGAACAAACATTTATACAAAAACGACAATGTATTGAACTGCTCAGCACTGGAGTTGTTCGAGTACTGAAACTGAACAGTATAATAGGAAGATTGCAAGTCAACCATAATATAGAACCCATACAGATCCATGGACGAAGAATGGCCCAGTTGGCAGACAAATATTGCTAGTGGGCAATATTCCTAAGGACAACTATAAAAAGAAAGAAGACACATTGGACACATCGATGATGATGATGATGATGATGACGATGGTGGTATTTCGATGGTATTTTCGATGTCTTGATGAATACTGGCAATATTTAAAATACCATTTAAATGAATATACGATGATAACATCAATCGTTTTAATTAGGGATATCAAATTTTAATGTTGAAAAACTGTTTTAACAAATATTTAATAAAAATTTCATATTTTTTAAGAATGATTCATTTATTCATTTAAATAATTTCAAGATCTTTGCTGATACGATATGAGTAATATTAACGAGTTTGTTTATATTTTGCCATTTATTATAATTTAAAACCTTTAAAATGCATAATTGTTTGTTTTGATATTTCATTAGATGATTCATATAAATAGTTTTAAATTTTTTTATCACATACATATGGGTATTTTCTTTTCAATAATAAGTTTGTTAGGTGAATGTTTGCGAACCGACAAGCAATGTTTGGCAACACGAGCCGAAGGCGTGTGTGCAAATAATTCAATTGTTTTTTCTAATTGTTGTACAATCGATAATGTTTCGTATAATACTGAAATTACAGAAAATACTAAGAAATGGCACTATGAAATGTCAACATAAAAATCAAAAATTTTTCAATTTCTCGTATAAACAGGGCATTAAATGGGTTGTAAAGTAACACTTGGGTGTATATAATGCTTATTTCTTGAAATTTAGTTTTTATTGTAAACGTCTCTAAAAGGCCAGTGTAAACCGCTTACTTTACCGCACAGTTTTGGTGAGTTTTCATTTTTCCTAATTATTTTGGTTACTATGCATAAAATCACGTTTCTGTTGGTGAAAAACAAGACTTTTACAATACATGAGGCCAAAAAACAATTTTCACTTTAACGAAATATAAAGCATTGCATTATTTTAAAAAGAATAATTTCTAATGACCACCTACTGCTTCAAACAATGTACCATCTATATTGTAAGAAATAATTTTTTGAAAACATCTTAACAACACTTTTGATACACTCCCTTTCCAGCTCTTAACTATTTAAATAGAGAATTTATTTTAAGCAATTGTACATTTTTAACGCCCACTTCGTAACAAACATACACTATTGAATTTTGAAATGATTTTTAACATGAAAACACCAATATATTAGATAGAACATACAGGTTAGGGTAATTAGGCTCATATAAGATATCGTAAACGTATTAAATGGTTCTCAAAGTATAATTAACGTTATAGTAAGTTTCATTATGATGTTTATACTTAATATTCGCTTTATTATTTTTATAGTTGGTCTAATTGTTTTTACTTGTCGGTACTACAACAGATACAAAGAGAAAATACATATTCTGTTAAGTATAGTTAGTATATAACGCGTGTTTCTTGTGTGTTAAGCCTCCGCCCTCAAAATGCTACTCTATAATTATTTTCTCCTAATTACTGAACAGTAATTTCCCTATGTTCATAAAATACTGAACATTATAATTTAAAACTAATATAATATGTGGTTTTCTATATAGGAAAATGGCACTTTAGATATATTTATTTTTAGTTATTATTGCAATATTGTTCCCACATTAGTGTAGAAAACTTTAAACATTTTACATGGACTGAAGACGTAGCAGATAGTATAAGCGTACAAGATTAAATTACTTAACAGTTTTTCATTCTCAAATGGAAAATATGTGGATATAGAAGTGCTCATATATATACACACATAAATATATAATTTGCAAATCTATAGTAGTAAACTTCACTTAAATAAGATCTCTTATACATTGCCATTGCAAAAACATCACGAATACAACCTAGGCGTGATTCGATTTTTAGCAAAAAGATGATGTTAAACCACGATCCATAACTGTTTTACTTGTTTTTAACTAGATTTAAGTTAATTAAGAATTGTTCTAAGTGATTCCAGTCAGTTTCACGTGTTGTGCTGTATGACGTGTAATTTCCTTCATCTTGTCTCGTTTTTCAGGACTTTATGTCACATTTAAGTGGTTGGTCTTTTTTTTTTAAAAAAAACAATGTCTTTCACATTTCTGGATTATTGTTCTTCAATTTAAGAGCTAATAATTGGCGCAAAAGGTACACATAACATTCCCATCAGATAAATTAATAAGCCATTAAATTTTGATAGCAATTTAATGATTTTCTTATTAAATTATTGGAATGTAGTATTTTATTTCAATTTCTTATCCATTTATTTTATGCTTACTATAAAATTGTAATTAAATATAAACCAAATTAATATAACATGCATGTATTTTTATCCATTATCCCATTACAGCGAGGCTTGCTTTTCTATTAGAAAATATTTTATTAATTAGAAAAATTAGCATCTTTATCGTTTATCTGTTAAAGATGGCATATATTCACACACCTACAACTATAAATTGTTATTACTTACAAAGAATTTTTCTACATGCTTGAGTGGATTTAAACATTTTATAAAACATATACCATATTCATATAACTTATCTATATAACTACTATCATTTCAAAGAATAAAACTTCAATTTATATAATTGGAGAAATTAATCACTACAATCTTCTACTATTCAAGATAAAATATTATTCCGCTATTTATAAATTGATTTCCATTATTTAAAAATCTTTAAAGTTTCAGTTTATTTGCATGAACAATTTATTTTGTTTTTATTTTGTCAGAAATTTGTTAAGAAAATAAATAAATAATTAATTTTATGTGTATAAGTCGTCTTTTGATTATAGAAGACACCGAATTAAATTGAACAACTTTTTCAATGTCCATCTCAAATTTCATTTCAGTTTTGGATATTGTATAATTGTGTTTCAAGTAATGGATATTTTTCAATTTTGTAAACTGATCTTTTTATTGACTATTAAAATATGGAAAACGATGTAGTATAATAGAAAAAATTCATTGAAATGTACGACTTTTTCCTACACAATTTTAAAAATTGCTTATATTTTAATGCCCTCATACGTGTAATTAATTGATCGCACGCTTAGAAACTGAAAATTTCCAAATTACATATAATTACAACTATACAAATTTAAAAATTTCAACAATTATCATCCTAATAAATAAATTGCTTAAAATTGCTTCAAATTCAATATTATTAAACTTGTGCATGTAACTTTCTTACATATTTAGTATTTTAGTTTGTATACTGTAAAACTGTCTCACATAATTACTAAAAAAACTTCTATTGTGCATATGATGGTTTAATTGCAAGTGTGCTGTATGTAATAAAGACAATAAACAGTGTAATAATGTGCGAAATTGTGTTAAATTAACGCAGCGTGAAGAGAGAATTAAATGTTAAAAAAGAACAATAAAGCGCAAGTAAAATAAAATTAAATTGAGCAATAAATTTTTAGTGGAAAAAATTATATAAGTATACAACCATCTTCATAATAATAATACAAAAAAATTCAGCATGCACGAATTTTTTCGATGTATTAAACCACCAATAATAAAGTAATTAGAAAACTGTAAATAGAAATAATCACACTCTTCAATATTATAAATTAGTTAGATTTTGTGAAATATGTACACAAGTGTGGAAGAATGGAATACAAGTCTATTAAAATAATTTTATAAAATACGTTGTCGTGCTCGCTTTCGTTACACTGTGTCGGATATTTTGCGTGGCAAATAAGTCTCAATAATCGATAATAACATAATGATTGGAAAAAATCAACTCTAAAACAATAACGATGAAATTCGTTTAAAACCAAAGTTTTTCAAATTTCATCTATAGAATAATTTTATTACTCTTCACATAATAATGGTCCATTGATGATAGTTAAACGAATTAAAGAATGACCATCTTTTAAATAGAAACATTCAACCTTGATTGTACATGATGATGACTCAAGAATGAAATTGAATTTTTTCAAATATGTATACACAACGACAAAAATATATATATATTTCTTACGAAAAAAGAAACAAAACAAAAAACAAACGAAGAATTAAATGCAATACGAGTATGTTAGTCGTGACTGTTGTTGTTGGAGTCTCTCCTCTTCTCTTATTCTGCATTTGCTCATCTCTTGCTGATCTTGGCGCTGATATGTGCGCCTCTCTTTTTTAAGCCCAAGTCGTTGGCCTGACACTGCCTCCCTGCCTCTATATTATGTGCTTTACTACAATTTTATGACTCATATGATAATAACAAGTACACCACATTTAATTCACCATGTCTTACATGTAATAGACAAGAATTATATTAACTGTGCTGTGATGCGGCTGCACATGAAATTGGTGACAAACATAAAAAGAATCTAATCTAACAGTTTGCTCACCAACGGGTTACTTGCACATGTTTTTATTTATATGGGCATTTGATTGAATTTATTTCTAGGGTTCCGAAAATCTGCTTATGCTTATTTTCTAAAAAAATAGTGTTGATTTTTTATTCTTTAAAGTGCAATTTTTAGAAACTGAATCGTGGATGATTTATTTATTTCGTAATAAAATTTAACATTGTTACAATAGCTATTTACAGTAGAGTTTGGGAGGTGAATGTTTGCGAGCCGATAAGCAATGTGCACACGAGCCGAAGGCAAAAAAAATTTATGTATAAATAGCCCCACCCAAAATATTTTGCAAAAAATGTGACCAACAATACACTGAAACCATCACCTTAAGGCGATGCAATTGCAACAATTTTTACTCGATCTAGTAAAATATATTTAGGACTGCTGCTTTTTGTATTCATACTTATTTTCTACACTGTAAATTGTCGATTTATGAAAACCAATCTAAAATTCGTCGACCAAGCAACCGACTATCTCATCCATAAAATAAACTAATAAACATATATTCTGTACAAATCAATTGATAGATTTGAGATCAGCATGATAGCTTTAAAAAATTAAAAATACATGTATTTTCCGAGACACAGACAAATGTTTCCACGGAGAAAAAGAATTTTGTATTCAAACATTTATTAATTACAATAATCAATTACGATCTTTTTGGTTAAGATTATAAATACATGGTCATTTATACATATGAAGAAATTTTTAAGGAAACCATTAAAAAATTAATCATACACATTGATCTATTAAATTAGTTAGGTGAGAATCGATCACACACTACTTTGCGCCTGAGAATCTATAAACTCGTATCTAAACTTTTAAATCATAGTTTCAAAAAAAAATTAAATGTACATATGAAGTTTACGCATCATGATTCAATAGGTGTGGGAATAGCTTTTTCATCCACTGACATTGGTAATGGTTTTTACTTGACCATCGCTTCAGCTGATGGTAAACTTTGCAAAATTCCTACTCCAGGCATGATCTTGAGGATAATGCACTTAAGTACATGCTAGCGGATGAATTTTTCTTTTTTCGAAATTATTTTCTTAATAAAATGAAGGAACAAATCAACTGAAACCCGTACAATCTGGCCACGTTTAACACATCTTCATTTAAAGAAAGATAAAAGGAAGCACGCGTGTCTTATCAATTTGTTGCATTATTAAAAATTTACCAGTTCTTCTATTTAAACGTCTAATAGTTGTTCTATTGTTGTCTGCATTCTTTCATATATAATAAAGTTTAATTAGACGATTTTATGGTAATTCACAATTATGTACAAGTAATGATTTCAATAATTTGTAAACAATAATTAACTTTGTCCGCTCATTACAGCTATATGTTATAATATATATTAATAAAGTAAGAAAGCAAAACAGCATCTGTTAAGTAATAAAATTTGCTATAGTCGTCAACCCGGAAGATTA
Organism: Oryzaephilus surinamensis; assembly: GCA_004796505.1. Classification (NCBI taxonomy): domain Eukaryota; kingdom Metazoa; phylum Arthropoda; class Insecta; order Coleoptera; family Silvanidae; genus Oryzaephilus; species Oryzaephilus surinamensis. The sequence goes on along the minus strand of SSSI01007832.1, from coordinate 17,748 downwards.
GCGCAACAAATTACTATTTTGATTAGATGCTAAGATGATTTACTGTTTAACAATAATTTTTCAGTAGGATACTATGTGTACATCGGACTTGAATATATCAAAACTAAAATTATACAAAATTATTAAATACCAATTTGCTTTGTTTAGATTGATGCTTATAATGTATATAAAATACATAATTCTGTATATAACTTTATTACAGTTTCATTAAACTATCTAAAGAATATATATGTAGCATAGATTATTAGTTAAAGAAGAAAATTATAAAATTGCACGCTTCGGTATTATTATTATTACAACATGGCTATCCTGGTGTGTTTTGATAGCTTTATGATCAATAAAAAAATTACATATACATGTATTTATTCACGTAAATGTCAAAATATCCTTGTTTACTAAGATGAAAATTGTTCCTTTTATGAATTCTATCTAATAATTACGCCATAGGTGTTCAAAATAAAATTGTAGACCAATTTATAGATTTCTATTTTAGTAGTCGTTTATTATAATTTCATGGTTTTTTTAAATTTTTTTGACATTTACATTTTTTCGACTCTTACTATTGGATAGTAACTTAATTGCCACCTTGAATATATTAAATTCTATATAAATTTTCATTCAAGAACCACTGTAATTGATCTCTTAATAGAACAATGAACTCACATTCAAATGACACAACTTTTTATCTTAAATAAATGTTTGGTATCTTATCAAATTAGATAAAACCAAAAAGGAAATACACATCCAAGTGTTGGATTACAATTAAATACAGTAAAACAAATTTATTATACCTATATACTCAAGATTTTGAAACATTAGGACAAAAGAGATTATTTATGTTTTTTTTCTATGTATTATTTGTATGTTTATGCGATTACCGACTATAAATATTCTCAGCTATAATACATCTTTGGATGCAATAAAAATAAATCACAGTACATTTATATAAGAATATAGGTGTTGTAAAAACCGTATAACTCTTTTGTAGTGGAAAGCATTACTAACTGTTCAAAAATACAATGTTCTACCAATAGGTGCTAATTTGAATATTATGTTTATTTTTTTGGAAATTTTCTTTGTCTATTAAACCCATTAAAAACTCATCGTTAAAGGATTAATAAATAATATATTTAACATTTATCAGTTGTTAATGAAATAAACGACATAAGAAAGTTGTTTCAGACAGTTCGTATCGTTTCCAGATGTATTTTTTTGTAATTATAAAATCAGAGATACAGATAGATGAAATGGCTTTGGCTGCTGATAAAAAGTTATTGATATTGAGGCAAAGATATGGATGGAAAAAGACCAATCCATAACACATACATATTTGAATTTATCAGTTTTATAGGTCCAATGATTAATACCCTAATCTTTTGGGGGTTAGTTTCTTTGAACGTTACAAATGTTGTAACTAGTGCACTCGTCTTTTAGGGTTGTTCGGCACACTATTTTTCAAAGCGTACAACCATAGTTTTTTTAAATAGGACATCAATTTCCCTAATAAGAACCAAGATTTACGTATAAAACGGTCAATAAAACACTTTTCGAATTCACAATAAGAGATGATTCGAAATTGGTAAGAAAAATTAAGTTTGATTGACATTTTGGGGTTATTTTCTTATAATTAATTATACGATTTCTACTAATAAGTATAATATAATTTTACTCATTTGTATACAGGGTGTTCCATACTAATGACGGATTTTTTTATTGGATAATTTCGGACTTAATTTTTAGAAAAATTTAAACTTGTCCAAAAAGATTTAAGTTTTTCAAGATACACAGGGTGTTAAATATTTCATACTATCTATCCGTATAATTATCAAAACGAAATGTAAATAAATTGAACAAAGTTTCATCTAAAAAGAAATATAAGTACTTAGTTTCTAAAATATTTTAGAGCTATTCTAAGAACTGCAAAATTTTACATTTTTCATTCACATTTTTCTGGAAAATGACATACCTATTTAAACAAAAAATTTCAAGAGACATAAAACAAACTTCATTTTTGATACCTACAGTACATACTTTTAAAAATATTATAAAAAATCTTTAATAGACCTTTCCTGTTTAAAAAGATGGAAGATATGCGCATACAATTTGCGCATCTTGGGCGAACGTGACGTCAGTGTGAGACAAAGACCGTTTAAACGGGAAAGTCTATTTTCGGCAAAATATCTTAATGAAGTCATTAAACATCATTCTGGAACACCTTGTACATAAAAATTTGTTTACACTCCGCATAATAAAAATAGTGGACCATCACTATAGCTTATTGGAAGGATATTGGTCTGTTGAAACCAATTTATTTTAAAGTGGGCTATTTTTTACAATCTTTAAAAGCAAATGAATATCGCTTTGTAAATGTCATACATTTTTGGCGCTCAATTATTAACTAAGTGATAGTTATTAATGAACATATTTATATAAATCAATTGAACATAAAATATTCGTGTTTCGTGTACGTGTTAATTTAATGTTTAAATAAAAAAATATCTATCAAGATAATTCTCTTTACTATAAATTAAAATTTTATAGGCACACGTCCCACGTTTTATAACTACCGAAATAAATGCCCACAGCACTTGTGCTTCATATTAATTAAAAAATATAAAGAGAGAAAACTGAAAAAATTCTTTATAATCATTAATTTTTACATTTATAAGAATATCATGTTATTAAAGTTCTTTTAATAGACATAAATGTCTTTATAAGGTATTTGAATATTTTTTTTTAAATGTGCGACTTGTAACTGTTTAACCTAAGCCATTTATCGCATTCAATCGACTAAAATATCAAGATATATAGATCTTTATATATATCTACATATATAGGTACGTTTAAAATATAAGTGCGATTTTATCAGGTGAATTATGGTATAAGGTATGTGCACATTCCTCAAGTGCAAAGTAGTTCGCTGTAACGTTCTTTTATAGTTTATTTTCTACCAACAAAAAATGACAATAATACTATAACAATACTGTTTGGTAGCTGAAAACAATAACATGTTCCTGTCGTGCATTTACAATCGATTTCAACAAATCTTTACTATTTAATGCGTACACTTTATATTAAAAAAAAAAAATGAAACAGTCCATTTACACCACGATTTATACTGGCCGTTTTGCTTTTCATTTAATTACTTTCCGATCATTTCTGTTTAATCTGCATGTCTAAAATGTCTCAATTAAAAACAGTTGAATAGGACGAAAAGGCATGAGTTGGAAATAAATAGATCAAAGAGATTACAACCAAAATACAACAACAACAGTGTATTCTTCCATAAGGTAGTAGACACGCTTTAAGTGTGGACCTTTCGACCTTTTTAACCTTGCGTTAGTAAACATACTGCGTGCTGAATGAAGCAAAGGGCACGTGCTTCACTTGTACATACATGATACACAATAATACACATAAATATATCTAAAATGAACCACCCCCGTTTTCAATTATTTTTATACGACAAAATCAACATAATTCAACATAAATTGTTAAAATATTAATAACAACCTGTTGGAATTTTATGTGCTTTTTTCTTGACGATGATAACTACCCACAACTTGTTTAATATATTATTTTTATAATCATAATTTCTATCAGATTGTGGCTATAATAATGTTTAACAGCTATTATAATGTGACGTAAAAAATGTATTTGATTGCGATTAAAATATACAAGTATAGTCAATTTTGCCATTATTCTGATCATTTTATCTAAAATTTTATACATAATATAAAAATGAACACAGAAAGAAAACGCAAACATAAACTAGGATTAAAAACAATTTCGAAATTTATTGGGAAATATTTCTGGATTTTCTACAAGATTGTACATAAATGTATATGAATATGATTAAATAAATAATTTATCATCACTTTTAAAGTTTTTTAAGCTTTTCACAATTTATTACCGCATATAAATGTCCTAATATTATTGTTTGTTGTGAATAAATTCAGTTTTATTGTTGTCCATTTAACTACCAAATGTGTTTTATTGTGTTTTGATAAAGACTGAATGTTGCACAATGGATCTTAATGAAAATTTACACCAACAGAAGAAAGCGGGACAAAAGAACACTTATATATTAATATTATATAGAAAAATGTACAAGAGAAATTTGTCAATTTATTTATTGGCCCAATTAAATAAAAAACAATACAAAACACCATATATTCATGCAACTCGTATAATAATAATTGTAATAAAATATAAATAGCTTTTTTCCTATTCGTGCATGATGCTGTATATATAAACATAACAAGCCAGTACAAGAAAATAATAATAGAGGTAATTTTCTTAACTATAATTAGCTTTGCCAGTGAATTAGTATGTACCTGCTTATTAAATTGTTGTAAAAAATAATTTACATTTAAAAGATGACCGTATGAACAAAAGGGTAAAAACTGTTCAAGTTAATACTGGCAATTGCTGATTCAATTAAGGAACCGATATTGCCGAGATGCACGAGACTATAATTCTAAACTATTCTTCGAGTTCATAAACAACCGTACATACATATATATATACAAGAAGTATATAGTTAGAGAAAGATCGGTACCTGCTAGTTTCCTGGTTTTGTGTTGGGCACGATGTTTCGATCATTTCCTTTCGAGGAAACTTCACGATATCGGTTCAATAATATACATAAAATACCATTTACTTAACAGTGGCCCGTTTTATACTCGTATTTTAACATACAGTCTGGTTATGTACAAGTAAAATTTAATCGTGTGTCATTTTTATCAATTTTTTAAATTCTGTGTCATGTTTCACAATATCATTATTAATTATACATCTGTGGAAGTAAATTCGCATGGTTTTATGTTCGGGGTCGTTATCATGATGATAATGATGATCATCATCGGCACGCTATAAGCTGCTGTTATTACATATATACTATATATGTAATATGTCTGCAAAAGAGATCTATTGTTGGACGAACAGTTCGACCCCTCCTAATTCAAAACTTGTCAATATTTCAAGTTGTTGGTCATCTGTTACCCTCACCAGTATAACTCCTTTGGGAATGAATTTGGGGATTTGCCCAGGAAATGACTGGGTATTAAATTTCTAGTAGTTTGCATCACCTGCCCTTATTCGATGTCCGGCAAAGTCCACACAAATGCCACACTTAGATTAGGAATGTTAGATATATATTATATGACTCGATTTACGATTTAAAAGTTTTATCGTACAAATTTGACACAATATTTATATGTTACATTCTTCATGTTAAATAATGCATTTATGGTGTCATTTGTACAACTGTGACGTCATTATTTCTTGTTATTATACCGGCTTTTTATAACAAGTACCATAATTAATGAGATATTTTATATTTTATTGGATGTATTCTTTTCACACTCACTTGCGAATTCGTTCATCCATATAATGAAAAACAAGTCCAATAAAATGCAATAAGTACCATACATACAAACATGGCTTTATGTACAATTTTTCTAGTTATTTATGTTTAACTCAATTCATAAGCATTACCCCACTGTATACATGTTATGTGCTCATAAACGACAATGAATACAGACAATGAAGTATTAGAAAAATTCCGAAATACCGAAAACTCGTGCTGGAATGAAGCCCTTTGTGCCACCAAAACAACATCGAAGAATATTTTACAGTCGATTTGATCGAAATTCATATGTAATACCATAATATCAAAATAAAGAAATGATAAATGAAGGACCATTTAAAAAAAGTGATTAGATGTTAACGTCGAAAATGGCCGTGTTTCAATTAGCCCGATAAATAGTGAATTATGTACACCAAACCATACAAGAAGATAAAGTTTATGAGTTAAGTTGAACATAACATTATTAATTGAAAGCTCTTCAAAATCCATTTACAATAATAATATCAAATACTGCATAAATATTGATGGCTATTTAAGAGAAAGCCATATAAGCTTAATATTCATTATTATACGATCATTATATGAAGCCACATAATACTATAGGTGTACATACATCTGTATATGTATTTATAAGAATGGGCTTTATTAACGAACTTTAAATATTCCGACAACTTGTGCGGCGGATATTGTTATAATAATTTACAATTCAATAGGCGATGACTTCGCATGTGTAATGAGTGATACTGATCGGTTTTCAAAAGGGAAACTATATACATACAACTATATTTTTGATAAGAATCATCTTTATATTTGTTATGCGCATATGTACACAATATACATATAATAAAATGACATATAAACTGAGGCCCTCATACGATGCCAAAATATTGATAATGGTTTATTTGAATTTGTTGTTGTAATATTATGAAATGCATTACAAATTCAAAATATACACAAAAGAAAGTAACACAAAACGGAAATTTCAATCCTTTTTATTGTTGTGACAACTTAAAGAATTTTAAAAAAAGGTCAACATTTATGACATTAATGGAAATAATTTCCATTTCAACAAAACGTATTTTAAAACCATGTATTTATATTTATTAACTCGTATATTATGCTTATACACTGATAATTTACTAATAAATATAAATTTTTTATTAAATAAAAAATCGAATATTAATCGATGTAACAACCCTATTGATCCGCCCCTGTACTTTCTAAAACATGCATGCACATGTCAGTTTGGTAATAAGTTGAGGAATGCACATACATGTATACACACAGTGCGTATATTATATACATTGTAAATAAGATTCTTTTATTCTTGCCACCAGCTGATGTGTAGGATGTACTTATAGTTATATATTTAAAACGATGGCCTCAGGCTTAATGCAAGAGACTTGAAGAATATTTTCAATGGGGAAATGATGTGTAGTGGTGCATGTTTTGTTTCGTTTTATAAGCATGTTAACCATATATATGTATAAAATATTTATATGCACTTTGTTTGTATGTAATTTTAATTGTGTGATTCCTAACATGAAAATAATATTATTTTAAAGGGCAAGAAATTCTTCACATTATTGTATTATAGTGGTATTATAATTGAAGAAAATAAATATAATTTGTTATTTAAATGCTAGTACATTTAAACTGTTAGTAGAAGATAAGATAAAAAGCTTTAAATAGTCTTGTGACGATCAAAACATCAATTTCATAATAAATTAAATACCCTCGAAATACCCTAAACAAATTTTTATTTTTGAAAAACAGATCAATTGTAAATAATAGTGGAAAAACAATTGCATTGATAGCCTATTTTTTAAATTTATCTTGTGAGCTTTTATTAAAGCTAAAAAAGTAAATACAGACTAAATAGTTATATAGTTTGTAAAATATAAGAGTTCCTCTGAGATAGTAAATGCCATCATTATGAATAGAATGCAGGGCCAACGTACTGGCTTGTTCTGCATTTTGGGTTAGTTAAAAATGTAATTAAGAATTGTTTACACCAATTAAGTGCTTCTTGGACGAATTAGATATCCCTTAACATCTGCCTTATTATTTACATTCTTCAACTGGTTTAAAGAAAGTCGTAACTAGTTTATAAGTTTTATTGCGCCAGAGGAATTCTTATATTTTACAAACAGTAGTTTCGTTAAATCACTTATTTAGTCAGTACTTTTCAAAGTAAAAATTTTATTTGGGAAAAAGACAACTTGGGAAATGTTTAAAACGTCAAATAAAATGTTCATAAACGCTTCAGTTTATTATATTATTTAAACATGAAATACATATATAAAATTGCGCTAGTTAAATAGAGAAATTCAAAAAATGCGCTAAATTCGTAAAAATTTAATTGTACCTGCAAACTTTTTTATGCGAATATTAGAAAATTATTAATGTTGAAAAAAGCTGTGCAATAACAAATTACCACAACTTAAACTAAACTTATTCTAAAAAACTTTCAATACTTATGAGAATAAATTGAATATGAAAATCGCGAGAATAAACTATTGTAAATTGTCTTTCAAGGCAGTTAAACAACGAAAAGGTGGATATATGTAAGTGAATACCTCTCACATGGCATAAAATGAGCAAACATGAAAGCTAGGAATAAATTATTATTTACAATGTAATGTGTATTTTTAAGTAATTACAAGTACCAATCATTTTATAGTTAAATATCAGATTTCATTATTAGTGAGCAACTATCTTATATTCATATCGAAAATACATATAATACTTGAAGATTCTCATCTTAGGAAAGTTGTTACACCAACAATTAACTTAATGGCAGTAAGTTGATCCTACAAGTATTCTAAAATGTAAGTAGTGACTATTACTACATATAATCATAAATAATACCACGAGAAAATTTATATTAAAGCATTTACATACATATATACAATTTATACAAAACAATTTTCTTGTATATACAATACAAGCAATTGTAATCTCTGTTAAATTTCGAAATATAATAAAATTCAATTCCGTTGAAACTTAGCAACAAAATATCACTTTATGCGTCTCAAAAAGGATTACAGAAACATTTTAATGATTATTTATGGCCTTTTACTGTTTGTCATTAATAATAAATATTAATGCTTCACTTCCATTCATAAGTTATAATAAACTGCGACGGTCAACAATGGATTTGGGTAATTCTTATAATACGGAGTTTATTTTTTTGAATAAAAAATGAATTCTAAGTGCACAGGCGTTATTGGACGAGAATTATACAGTAGCGACATTTGGTTTTTTTTTTTGGAAATGTACACAAAATCGTGATTTTGTTTGCTTTAGCAATCATTCTTTTGAATATGCAATTATTGTTGCTTAAAATCGAGTATGACTAATTTTAATATTGGATTGAAAATATTTATTCCACTTACCAATTACACTGCATTGGCGAATTATTTTTGACCAGAAAGTCACCGCAAAACTTTCTAAAACCAAGAAGTTGTTATTATAACCTCACTTGATGGATTACTAATGATGAAGTTGAGGAAGTTATTATGAAAAGTGGAAACAGCTGATAATTTTCTTTGGAAATTATATTAGTAGTTCCACATATACGGGTTTCTAAAAACTTCTTGGTGTATCATTGATGAGATCTAAAAGCGTTTCTGTGAAAACTTTCAAATCCAAGGCAAGCAATTCATAAGCTTTCAATAAAATTGAACAGAGGACTCTGTAGTAACTGTTTGGAGGAATACTAAATAAAATACACAGAGGGTAGTTTTTATACTGGAGAAAAAACATTGTTTTCATTAATTATCCTTTTCAGCACTTATAAAAGTGTCACGTGGTGTCAATTCACATTCTTTTGTCCAACATTCTCTTAATAGATTCACTATACATAAATCATAATTATATTACATAATTATATTAATAATATCAAAATTATTACAAAAACTAAGTTTTTACTTTTACCCATAAAAATTCTAGCTTGAATACTTATAATGGCCTGAATTTTTTTCAAAAGTTAAATACAACTACAAATTTCCTCGGTTCGTTATGGAGCGGATTATAAAATTGCGGGATTTTCAAAATATTTAAAAATCGTGTGTTTGTAATGAAATCTAAACTCGTAGTTCTTGTATTGTATGGTAGATATCAGAGGTGGCAATAATGTCGTAACTAATATTTTATTATAAATTACATATTTTGTACTTTAAATTATAGTTTTCCTAATTCCTAATTTCTTTCTAAAACTGGGAACCATAACTTCTAAAACTTAAATATAAAAGTATGATTCAATATAAATATTAATACTCGTACTGTTTATGAGCCCAATAAAATGATTTGATACTTTAATTAACATTTAATTGCAAAATATTTAATTAATTTATGTTGCCAAGAGTACATTTACATTTATGCTCGTATATTCTTAAATAAAAATTTATCATTTTCTGTTTTCAAATCAAATTTTACCAACTATTAAAACTAATTCAAAGTTTTATTCAAATATCGACATGGAAAATAAAAAATGTTAATTTTCGTTATTTACAATTTTCTACAAAATTCTATAATTTATTCATACGCAATTAAAATGTAAATTGTACATTATCATCATCAAAAAACGAATTTACGTCAATTTTGTTGATTTAAAATTATGAATTATTAGTAAGCAGCACATGATTAACATAATTGTTCTTTCAGTTTTTCAGTTTGATACAATTTTTAAATGGAGACACTTATATTATTACATAAAACATCTTAAAATATTTATAAAAGTCTCGTTTATATACTTACAATAATTAGAGTTATATTGAACTCTTTAATATTACATACTTTTAAATATTTTATGTACATTGAAACGAATTATTAAATAAATAGCTAAATATTAAATAGATACATATGTATATATTAATTGAAACCACAAAAAGCAATTTATATCAATATTTCAGCAACAATCTAAATTTTACATTTGCGTAGGATATTTCCTAATAAACTGATTTTCTTGTCTACTGTCTACTTTAATATACAGAATAATTTATGATTCAAATAATTTACATTGTAAATTATAACATATTTATATGAATATAAAATTTATTTCCTGTAATAGAAACTGTAACTTCTTGAAGTTAACTCTTGAAATTTTAAAATAAAAGTATACCAAACGCCAGATATTTCCCCTTACAATAAAATTTTTTCTGTTTATTGGATTTATAAGTATTGTTTAGGGCACATGCAATAAATATCAATTTTAGTGTCCAAAAACTATAACTTCTAGTTGTAGTAGTGAAGTTGTTAAGAAGTGGGCATTTGAGCGTTACAAAAGTCATTGTAATAATAGAAAAGTATATCCATTTTCATTAAGTCACATAATAGTCCACACAATAATAATAAATCGAATAAAAGTGTGTTTATGGGAAATATTTTCTAATATAAATTACAGTTTATGTGCACAACTTAATCATATACGACGAATAAAATATAATATGTAATGTTGTAATGAAATTATTTCGATAATTGGAATATTTACACTTCATTTGATATGAGAAAAAGTTAGATTAAGTGGCAGAACTTTTATATTGTGCCCGTTGCGTCATTTAGACTAAGGCCTGTACGTTATATACTTACCTCTATGGCTATAAAACTCAAAAATGCTGGCAACAAATGTTGGGAGACAGAAAATATTTTCTAATTCGTCAAACGAACTTAAAAACTTTTATTCACACTTTTGGGGGCCACTGTAATAGTCTAACGTTTATTACCAGAGAGGTAAGTATATAACGGACAGACCGTAAACATTTGTAAGAAATATTTTGTTTATTTTTGTTCGGAATTATATGGAAATTATGCGAATTTATTGCTAACCATCCAATTTACCTTAATAACTTGTATAAATATTAGTCCAACTAGTTATAATACGAATAGCTTCATTCTTGCTCATCTCGTCTGTGTAGTAACCTAATCGTCACACTAATTTAATACTAGAAGGATCATAAAATGCGTCTAAAGGCACGATATGCAGCCTCCATAAAAGTAGTTAACTTGTTTATGTTGAATTTCCAGCTAGGTTATATTGTCGCGATAATGATACTATCGTTGTTGTAACGATTATTGTACAAAGTTTATGCAATATAAGAGCTAGATGGTGTGATAGGATGCTGAAAAACTTTAATTAATACACATTGAATGGAAAAACTTGCTATCATCTTCTATTACTAATAATATAAAAGAGAATGCAAATGTCAGAATAGCAAAGTTAAAACTTAATTAAAATATGAGCGCCAACATGTAGAAATTTATATTATTTAAAATGAACTTTGCTCTTGTTTCGCATAATATGAATTGTCTTTTGAACTTTTAAATGTATCTTTTGTTTCATTTTCAGTTGAGTTTATTCTTCAAGTGCAATTAACTTTAATTGAATATCAATTTGGCCAAAAAACCATTTTTCCACTTAATAACTGTGTTGTATGTGCAGGTGTTTTTATAATCACACCCGTTTTAACTAAATTTCTAGTTAAGTCAAGCCGAAAAACCCAGCCAGATCGAACAAGGTATGTTGGAATAACACTGCCCTTTTTATTATATTATAAATGAAACAAAACACAGAGTGTAAAACCCAAAAACACGTGCATTAGAGACCGTATAATTTTGGTCAACAAAACAACGCGGTAAATTTGTAACTGACGAGGGTCAGAACAACACACAGGATTAAATTTCCGGTAAAGGTATTCAAATTTGTGCGGTTATTTAGATCCAGTTTTTTGGAAGATTAGTGTTTCTGATGGTGCGATGGGATTATAATTTATAAACACAGAACGGATGTTATATTTTTCAATTAATTTCTATATAATACCAGCAATAGTTAAAACTATTGTGATATAATTTATTGTAATCGATTTAACTCGTACAATGAATTGTGTTGAGGTTGAAATTTTGTTTTTATTGAAAAAGTTTTGATGGAACGTGTGTTCGGCATATTCTTGCCTCTGGAGCAATAAAACTGAAAAATGCTATATTACTCTTCTAAAACAAATTGATAGATTGAAAAAAGGTTTTAGCAAATGTAAATTCATGTCTAATTCATCAAATTAGTTTAAGAGTGATATAACTGCTTATTTCTATTCATAGTTGTGACATTTACTACCACACCGGCAAGTATATATCGGACAGACCTTGCCTAAAATGTGTAACAGGTCAGATACATCCAAATATTATCTTCAACTCTGTCCCACCGCTTTTTTCATTATTTTATATATCTGATGATGAAACGAAACATATTTTTCTGCAACAATATCTGTCATTCTCATTCATCTCCAACTTTCTACCGCGATCAGGATAATCTTAACAAAGTGTTTGAAACGTGTTTTTTCCGCTTCGTATCCTTTTCCTGGATTATACAGTTTCTGTGTATGTGTTGTTGTCATATAATGGTTGGGGTTCGATATTATTTCATGGTGGACGTTTTGTCCTATATATTGTCGACAATGTAGTATCGTATTATATACAATAGTCTAAATAAATGGGATGGTAATCTATCAACGTGCTTACCCGATTTCTAATTAGACAATTGTATATTTGCCCGTTTGAGTTTGTGCAAACGACGTTAACTGATAGACTGCAATGTCAGCTGAATTAATTGTGGATACATTGTTCGGTGGTTGGGGCTGTAATTGATATATTAGGGATGGATGCACACATAATATGCAATTCGTGTTATGTATTTGTAATACTCATTATCCTGCAGTATTAAAATTTGTAATCTGAAACTTAGAGTATTACTTTTTGGGAAATGCGTGCATGTTTTGTTTTGAATATGTTCACATTAGAAATAATTACACGTAATAATAAAATAATAGAATAAAATTTAGTTTTCTTACAATACTTATCAATTAAAGAGTTATACATGCTTACATAAAACATGTTTTACTAATTTAAATAAGGTAGATGAAAATCAATTTGAATTCAATGTAAAGGTGTAATATTAAATGAAATATGTAAAGTTGGTTAATTAACTATTCATAAATGAAAATGAAATTTCATACAATATACAGCACACTGAATTAGTCTAATTTAAGAATGTCTTTTTTCCAATGAAATATTCAAACAATTTTCCAATAATGGGACAAATATATAAAGGACGCTATTGAAGTCAGAACGTGCCATTGCACTATTATATAACGTTATAGAAGGGGCTATAAGTGCACAACGGCCAAATTTCTGTTTGGGACATCTCATTAGCTTTTGAATATTGAATCTTCAGTCAATTTCTCTGTGAATTTCTCAATGTACATACGTACTTATATATATAGGTGGAAGGAACAGTTGATAATACATCCATGGTGCGGCAGTAGAATAGATTTCAAGAAAATTCAATTTTGAATTTAAATGTATGTGATCAGATTTACGGCTGCCATTTCCTCTTATATATATATAGACACTTTTTCGCCATACACTCGATTTTCATTCATTTATTCCGTCCTTTTTTAACTTCTCTTTTAGATTAATGGTTTTCCAATTCGGTATAAAGCCCTTTTGATTTATTTTTATCCACTGTTTGCTGTTATGACATTATTCACATCAACATGATCTTCTTAAACTTCATTTCAGCAATATGTATGAAAGTATTTTAAATTAAAAGGTCATTTATAAAATTACCTGGGCCCGTATTAGTAAATTGCGTCTACATGATATTTGAAAGTCTAGTTGAAATGATTGCGGCACGTGCACTAAATTGCTATACATTCTAAATCTATTTCGCTTAATATCACTTTTGGGACAAAAAAAAACAAAATAGAACTGTTACCGACCATTAGGTTGCTATACGGAATGGAAACAGTATTGAATTTTTCAATGGAATGTGTCGAACCGTATTGCAACTTAACAATATTTTATAACTTATTTTTCAAATCGATTTTTCGACATATTTATGAATAATAAGTTTCCCATTTTAATGTACATTCGATCTAGACGACGTGCAAAGCCGAATTTCTAACAACATTCATATATATAGCAAATAATGAATGAATTATGATGCGGTTTTATACAATAGATCGTGATAATTCGAATAGCCATTAATAATTTTTCACGTTTTCAAACCGCACTGTATATTATTGCTGCTAGTAAAATTGATAATAATTTTGGTAGCTATTACAGTGTAAAATAACTTTTAGTATTATTTTGTAATACAATAGCAATAATTTAACCATACTGTTCAGTAGTAAAATCCAATTTGCATGATGTGTAATAGTAGTTACAACAGGGATCATTATCTCTGTGTGGTTCATTTTAAACTATAATACTACAACATACAACTTTCATGTTAAACATGTACGCCAGAAGCGATTATTGTTCATGTACCACATTATAAAAGAGTGTACACTAGGTGTTAAATATTTATATTTCGAATACATATTTAAAAATGTTTGTTCTCATCACTTTCTAACTGCCACCACACATTTAGTTTATTAAAAACTTTAAAAAACGTATAATAGAAACGAGCGGATAATGTACAAATCATTAAACAGAAATTTTGTCAAATATCTAGAGAAAAAAACTTTATTGTTTGCATCATTTAACTTGTGAATATAAACGTCAAACTTTTATGCCCTCAGTATCTGATAAACCGTAAAAAACGACCTGAAAAATCCTAAAGTTTAGTAGAGATATCGGGAGATTTATTGGTTGTGGCAAAAATTTATGTTTTTTTTCTGTAGGAAAAAACTCAGATGCTTATTACACACAATAGTAATGCAATTATAAACTAAACTATAAAAAAACGACTTTACGAATCCATTAAGTACATTCAGCTATACTCTGTCCGGCATATACTTGCCGCTTTGATTGTAAATGTCACAATGTGAATAGAAAATAGCAATTATATCATTTTTAAACTAATTTTACGAATTGGAGAATATTTAGTGTCCCAAAACATCTATTGGTTCGTAGAAAAACGTAAATTAGTTTTAAGTTTTATTGCTCAAGAGGTAATTATAAATCCCCAACAGAGTATCGTTAAAAAAACTGAAATTCAACTTGAGTTTATTAGGTATTTTCATATCAGCCCGATAATAAAGAATTAAAATCAATAGTTAGCAGCCCTTAGTGCACTATAGTGCCTGTGCCACCATAATAATCCTAAATAACATCTATATATAGGTACATATTGCAGTTAAGCGACGAGAATATGAGTGCACAAGAGAGAGGGACTTTTAATTAAACCTATTAAAATGGAATGTTGTGTGAGTATTGTCTGTCAGGTACAAACTGAGCGCCCTGGAAACACCCCTATCCCCCTGCAACCCCCCATTTTGGAAATATCTCTCCTCTTTAATGGCGTAACTTTGTTTCATTTCAGCTTATAACTTCGTCTCTGATATCTTATGAAATATTGTGTCTACTTTGTATCACATTAAATTCCTTTAAAATACCAATTAAACAGAGACGGTTTTATCTTATTCAAATTTTATGTTTTGCCTACATCTACCTGAAAGAATAGCGTCTTATGGTGACGGGATGACGCGGTTAAGGTGACACATGACGAGTGACAGGTTGTTTTAGGGCTGTATTTTTTAATAGTTAATAAACCCATACATTTACAAACTGAAAAATATACATTTCAGAGAATTACGGTCGTTGTGTGGGTGCATTTTAAATTATTATTATGATGTTTTTAATAATAAGCTTGCGACAACTATTATCCATATTATTAACACACAAGGGAATAGAAAAACCATATAATTATGTAAAATGTACCCAAAAATGTACATAAAGGAGACACCTTCTATCAAATCAAAGATGTATTTATTTTAATTACAGAATAAATTTTTTCCGAACGGCTATTATATAGTTTTTTAAGACATCCTGTCTAATGTTTTATTGTTTAAAACCGCTAATAATTAATTATTTACAGTGGGGTGTTATTATGCCCTAGGGGTCTCTTGATGCAAGAAAACTCAAACAAAAAACCATAATCTATTGCTATATTTACGATTTGGAAGGTCAACAATAACATCTAAAATCCCTTTTTTATATATCTAAAGTTTTGATTTTATCCGAAAAACATAATCTAAAAAAATGGACCGTGCCATTGGAAAACTGTTCCTTTTTTTGTCTTGTATTGGATATATTTATGGTGGAAAGTATGTGTAGATTTAGTTGTGAATTTCTGTGATAAGAACTAGAAATTTCTTTTAAAATTGACCCATTTATTTAGTTTTATATAAAGGGGTTTCCTTTCCATACTCTTTTAAGGGAAATCTGGTTTTCGATTCGGGAAACGTGCGGCTATTTACCCAATTCGACTATATATGCTATGTATATACATTCTTACATAGGTATAGAGATTCCTTTTCTTTCGTATATAAGGAAACCTTTTAGGTAAACGATCAATCTGAATGTTTCCTGTTCTGTACTGAATTACTGATTTATTCTGCGATATATCAAAGGATAGTTCTGCTTGGCTCTTAGGCTGGAAATTTCAGAGAGGCCCTATTTCAATGCTCGCCTATATTGGGGTGCATTATTGACTATTTATCTTTGCTGATGCGCCGTTATTTTTTCTATATTTTATTTCTTCTACTTTGGCAAATGGTGGAAATTTATATAGCCACATATGTGACTTATATACACTCACAATAAACCATATCGGATTCTCAAAAACAAAGTCAATACATAAAATATAGTGTATTTATATTTATATCAGTTGGTATTATATACAGTAATTCCGTTATGTGATTAATGTCACATGACAAATTGCAATTATACGATTAATGAAATAATTGCGAGGCAAAACTTTACAATTAATCAAATTTTGAAAATGAGCAATGAATATATTTTCAATTTTTTTCGACTAAATAATTTAACTTTAGAAAATGTTCAAAATGTCAATTAAATTGTTCACTTTATGAAATGTATATAATAGACGACTGCGCCATTTAAACGTTTGTAAAAATTTATAAAAATTCATTAATTAATAACGTTGTTAACTAAATTGGTATAAAACTTTCTAATACTTTATTAACAAGTCTTTCATTTGCATACATAAAAGGATCGCACTGTACATGATCCTATTTTAAAAAAGGGTTCAACATTCCCTTAATTCATGTCGTCACATTTGTCAATATAAAATTATTCCAACTAGACAGAATAGTTTATCTGCCCACAAGTTTATTTAAACAGATTCAGTCATTGTTCGTATTATATTAAAATGTAGATGCTATTAAAATTAAATTATAATATGTGTTTGTTTAATGAATGTAAATGTTTTCTATTTTATTAAATATATCATTAGGATGCGGAAATTCGTGGCAAAATTGTCATATTTCCTAGGTGTTGGCATTAAATATTAAATGTCACATTAAATTGTCCAACTGATGATAGTACAAAGAGTACAAGTTGCACCGAGTAGAATA
>SSSI01007829.1:0-10699 GCA_004796505.1 Oryzaephilus surinamensis | reverse complement strand
TTTAAAAAATAGTTCATGTAACGCGTATAAGTAAATATGTATTTTAATAATATGTAAAAAGAAAAAAATCGATTTTCATCTCCTGACAGGGCCTTTAATAAACATTTGGCGAAATTGGTACTCCTGAAGAATTGTTAACTGTCAAAATTTTTAACATGATTCTTCAGGTACCATTAGCCTTATCTAATATAAATTACATGCTAATTAACTCTTCAAACAAAAAACTATACTTTTTTAACAATTTTAAAATTATTTTGACGGTTTTTATTGAAAAAATGTCAATACAACTTTTTAAGCATAAAAATGATTTTTTGATCAGGTCTCACACATTATTTTGCTTTTTCTTATTTTACACGAAAATGGCTAGTCCAATCAAAAAAAATAAAGAAACAAAAAAGTTTTATTATTAAATTTTCTGTCAGAAAAAGCTTTTCTTCGGTGTACTTTAATAACCAAATAAAGAAGTTATGGCCATCGAAATATCAAAGAAGTGCATTTCTAGTAGGCAGAATAATGTTTTCAAATTCTACACATATTTAGTGAATATTGAAAAACTTCCCTATACATCAGTTCAATATTTTTAATTTTTTATTCTGTCGAGCGTAATCGTGCCTACAAGATTTGCGTATGACGACGGCGACCACTACAGAAAAAACCCCTATTATAAAATATTTTGTTCGATTTTTTTTGTGAAATTTTTAATATTTCGAAATTGCCACAATTTTATAGTCCCTTGCATAATGAACATTATATAGCCGTTATCATACCTTTGTCCAAAAGCTTACTTTTAATTACTTTAATAATATTAAAAAATTTTATATATATAAATAAGTTATTTTTTTTTATAAGATTGGAGAGCTGATATATATATTCTTTAAAACATCCGACCGAATATACTATTACATTCATTTTTTACAATAAATCTATAATTGATTCAATGATGTCAATTTTCATTTTAATAAATATTCAAAATTTTGAAAAACACTCGATTTTTATTGCTGTTTAGAAAAATAAGCTTTCCTTTTTCTCTACTTAACAGATTTTACTTATTCAAGTAACTTACTCATACAAGTAATACTCATTTAACTAAGAATAGCCCAATTCTTTGAAACATTCACACTATTCAAATAAACATATTTATTATTTTCGTTCAAATTATTGTAACATGTACAATTTTATTGAGTTTTATGGATATTTTATCGTTTAACTTTTATATTTTATCTAATTTTTATTAGTGTTTATTATAGGAATACAAAAGTAATAAAACCGTTTTTATTATTTTGATTTCATACATATTTGTGATAATTAAAATGATTTCTTTGAATATAAAATCGTTTCATTTAGTTTTGGGGTCAATGAATTATTAAATTTTGTGAAAAATTTTCTACTATGCTGCAGAATTATTTAAATCTTTAGCAAATATGACAGAATGAAATAAATATCCAGTCCCACATTGCAATAATTAATTTTATTATAAATAAATTACGACTAGCATCTTTTTATTAGCATATCTTGTTATATTAAATTAATGTATCTATTTCTATATATTTATGTAATTAAACAGGACGTGATTTAAAGCACATATACAGGGTAGGACGGGGCAAGGTGGCACATCGCAGTATTACAGAAAAAAAAAACTCAAATATTAGATCATAAAGATTTTAAATAGATATAAAACCGTATGTTATGTTTATGTTAAACGTTATATCTGTTCTGTAATGATTACACTTACACATCAATTATTGCTGTAAATACAGGAATTTCTAAGCAATTAAGCAATAAGATGTTAAGTGATAAATTGTGTTGGTTTGAAACATAAATAACGATATAATCCAGCAGAGTGTATATTTATTTGGATTTCATTTTATTAGGAAAGCTACAAATAAAATCGGTAGCTGCTGCTGGCTTATTTCCATGTTATAAACTCTATTTCAGTATCGAATCAAATTTTATATAAGAACATTTATTAGTGAAACCTGATGGGAAATTATCTTTATTTCACAAAACGAAAAACTACAATTTATTATATTCGTACGAGTAGCCTACATTCTTTCCACTGCTATATTATTTTATTACTAAGTTGTCAAAATTTCTCATCCAATAATTAAAGTGATTTTTTTAAAAAGACATGTCGAGGCAAATGCCTAATTTTAAAAAAGAGGCAAAGAGTGACGTCAAAGATGAACACCGTTCTGGAAGACCAAAAGTGTGGTGTTTTTGCAAAAATTAATGAAATTAGCTGTGAATTGATTGACCAGCCACCATATTCCCCTGATTTGGCACCATCCGACTATTACTTGTTTTCGCAACTTAAAAAACGTTTGAAAGCTAGAAGATTTTTAACAAATATAATAGAAGCCATATTGAATTATTAAATTTTAAAGGTTATCACTTATCACATGTTTTGACCCTAATTCAAAATAATGCATGTTAGAAAAAATTTAACTAAAACCTTTAGTATCTTTCAAATCGCCTTTATGCCAACGTTATAAAATTTGTACACAAATCAAAATGATTTGAGAATGAAATGAAAACATTATTTAAAATGTCGATAAATTTGTAAACAATGTTTTTAATACTGTTATGATAATAATTATACAAGGATATTTGTTTATGTTTAAAAGAGAAAATTTGGTACTCATCAAGATGCACATCATCTAAACAGATTATATTATGTATATTTACAAACCATTAATAGTATATTTCAAAACTTTTATTACTCTTCACACAGATATATTATTATTAGTATACACAAACAACAAGAAAAATACGAAAAAAAATACATATTCATTTATGTGCCATAAAACTGTTGATGAATATTCGTTTGTTCTTAATAATAATTTATATTGTGATTAAATTAATAATCATATTATATGTTTTTATTGAAATGTTGTAATTGTTGTTTGATAATTTGTAACAATAAAATTAGATAATAAAAACATCCTTTTATTGTGGTAATAATGATTTCCTTAGATTTTTTTTAATTTCTGCCATAAAGTGTGTTTAAATGAATAAAAAATATTAATTGTGTGGTGATGTTTAAGTTGTTAATAAAAGCTTACTTATATACTAAAAGGAACAATAATGGGTTTTAGATTTTTTTTATTTAGGTGCAATAAAAGAATAGACACGATTTATTGTATAAGTAAACCTACTTTCACTAACAACAAGATATTTTGTTTCGATTATGTTTTTTAAATAATAAACGAAAAATTGTTTCGAATCTGAATACCTATAATATGCTATAATTTTATACTTATATAGTTATTTAGAGTAGAGTAGAGTAGAGTTTGCTCGCAGCTCCGGCTCGTGTGCAAATATCGGTTATCGACCGCAAACTTTTACCTCCCAAATGAGAGAATGAGACTAGTATTGAACTTTTTGTCCGAATATTACATTGCATGACATCTATTGTAAATAGTAGATATTAGCTTAACAATATACGGCGTGTGGTATTCTTCATAAATTCATAATTTTCATACTAATATGATACTAATGTGGTTATTGTGTGTCTAAAGTCTAAATTTTTGTGCCCTTTATCTTTATTAATTAAATAATTAAGTATTTTATCGTATTATTCATACTTTCATACTTAATACTAGTACTAGTGTTTCTTTCGCCTGATTAAGTTTATTTTCTGCAATTTGTGTTGACGTAAACCTGTTTTACATTATAAATAAGTATACAGGGTGTTTCATAATATGTGGGCGAAAATAAAGGGGGTGATTCTATGGTTAATTTTAAGAAAAAAACTTCGTATTAACATGATTTTTTTTTATACTATCGGCGTAGTTCGTGGGGCTGTGAAGGATATATTTCCCGCTTCATTTCTACGCCACTGAGAAAATTGGTATTTTAGAAGCACCATTTAAATCGCCAACATTTTCTTCACAAAAAAGTATTCTTGGTCAATAGCCCTAAAGTGAATGGTTCTCGAGAAAAATTGCATTTTGTAAGAAAAAAAAACAACATGCATAAAAAATAATTCAATCATTTTTTTCTTCATAAAATGCAATTTTTCTCGAAAACGGTTTACTTTAGAGTTTTTGACCCAGAATACTTTTTTGTGAAGAAAATGTTGATGATTCAAACAGTGCTTTTAGAATACCAATTTTCTCAGTGGCGTACAAAAAAATAAACTAAATACAATCTAAAATATTTTTGACTTTTTTTTATTATTCGGCGCAATCGGCTCCCATAATATTATATGAATCTTATTTAATTTTTTACATTTACCAACTACATGCCAATCATAAATCTATTCTCTTTTCCAGTTCGAATTCCAGTACAACAAAACCACTTAACGTCGGTTCAAACGTCGGTGAATTTGTCGAATTCAAACAGCAGTTCGAAACGAAAACGTTCATGGTCGCGTGCCGTTTTCAGTAATTTACAAAGGAAGGGTCTGGAAAGAAGGTTCCAATTGCAGAAATATATAACGAAACCGGATAGACGGCAATTGGCGGCCACTTTGGGCCTGACAGATGCACAAGTTAAAGTCTGGTTCCAAAACAGGCGAATGAAGTGGCGACATTCGAAGGAAAATGGAAAGAATGGCGACAATAATGGTTCAGCAGCTGATTCAACACAAGACCAAGATTTACATATAGATGTCGATACAATATCGGAAAATGATTAAAATGGATGAGGCGCCTTTTGTGCTACAAATGAAACATTATGGCACAAATGGCGCCTCATAAAAATGTACATTACGAAATAAAATTATATCGTTATTTAACAAAATTTTATTAATTATATGGAATGACACAAATTTTTAAATATCCTGTATATAGAAAAGCATTATTATTATGTATTTCATGGTACAATTTGATACGTCCTTGCGAAAATTAGCGGAAATATATCCACATCTTGTAATTATTTTTAAATAAACAGGTTTTATAAAAAAATACATATAAATTGTCAGTGTACATAATAAATTCACAAAGATAAAATGATTTCAACAAAAATCTGTTTTCTGTTTATTTTTCTAACAATTTCTTTGTGTCGAGCAAAGGTAAATTTTCACATAAATATTGAGCGAAAAATCGTTGAATTTAATTTTCCAGCAATATGAAGAATATTACGATGAAATTGAAACGAAATGTAGGAAACGTGAAGGTTTAACACAGCAAATCGTCGATAATATCGATCCATATGGTGATTTACCAGAAAAAGTTCATTGTTTCGTAAAATGCTATTTCGAGGAAGTCGGCTATATAGACGCAAATGGGTATGTGGTGGAAAGAAAAATTAAACAAGAGTTTATTTTTGATAGTGAAAAGGAGAAAATTCAAATATTTGAATGTTTACAAGGGGTTGGTCGTGTAAAAACATGTGCAGATGTTGTTAAAGTACGTGATTGTATTTTCATATAAATTGAAAAATACATTATTATAATTAAAAAAATGTTTTTTTTTTATTTTATAATGTATGTAATTATATTTTGGTGCAAATTACCATGTTTTTATTTTCTATCATTTGGATTTTCTTATCTGAAATAAATATTTTATTTTTAAAGTAAATTCATCTAAAATTATAATAGACAGAGTGTTTTATAAAAACGTTCCAAAACGTTAAATTGATCAAAAGTTTAAAATTCTCTGTTTTGAACGAGAACACTTTATCGAGACCGAAAGTCGTAAAAAGATCCAAAAAAAAATTTTTGTCTAAAAACTTGGACAACATTAACATTTTTTATTAATTTTTTATCTCAGAACGTTAATAGAAAACATACAGTATTGTATGGGGTGCCAAATGTGTGCTGTTTTTTTGAAATTCGATTTATTGACGACACGTGTTAAGTTTTTCGCATTTTTCTCAAAAACGAATCATTTTAAAGAAAAATTTCAAGAGACACAAAAGTTTCCTTATTAAATTTCCTATTAAATAAAATCTTTTAAATAGTACATTAACAGGCAAAAATTAAAAGTTCCGAGGGTGTGTTTTCAACCCCATCATTGAAAAAATTTTTGGGGGCGGTCATTTTCGTTCAAATTTCGTACAAATATGTGCCCTAATAAATAAAATTTGTGTGTGAAATTTAATTCTAATATCTCTACTATTTCCTGAAATATTCAAGTAAAACCTTGTTTTTTTCATCAAACTTTAACACCCTGTATCTCAAAAACCAAACAATTTCGGACAAGTGTTTATATGAACTTTTTTTCTTAAAATATAATCAAGAATTAAAATATTGCCACGTTATTCGCGAACACTCTGTATAAAGACACATTAGGCACTTTAATGGTATTAACTTACCAAAAATTTTTTTCTCTATAATTATAAACGGTGATTCAAAAGCTAAAGTCCATATAAACGCTAAAATAAACGACGTTACAAAATGACCACACCAGAAATAGTACTGAAATAGCAATTATTGATTAGTTATAAATCTGTCTTTAATTTGAATTAAAATTTTGCACCTGATTGTAGTTTGTAAAATAAGTTTCTGTCCTAGAAGTCGTCGCTACAAATTCTAATACATTTATATGAACTAAATATATACAGTAGGAGAGTCTACTGGCTAATTGAAACACTGGCATAGTTAATATCCAATTAACAAAACCTAAAAATTAGGAAAATTACTTTTATTGATTATTCTTCTTGAGTATTTCTGTACCTCCGTGGCCGTTATGACAGGAAAAGGTTATCCAAGCCAGTCCAATAGCCCAGGCTGGTCTTGAAAGAGAATAGAATATATTTTTGGTTAATCGATCTTTTTCGTGCTGATAAACTTCGCCATGACAAAAGAACACGGTTAGCATTAGTCCAAGAATTAGCACCCAAATAACAAAATTTTGTTTCTGAAAATATAAAATTTAAAAAAATTGTTATTAAAAAATATTGAAAATAATACTCTAGTAAATGGGTACGATTTGTTTATGTTAATTCTCATGTAGACTCCTAAAGTAATTCCAATCGAGTAAATACTTAGTCGAGAATGGGTGTCATATTCGCTGAAAAAAATAATATTATTATTTTCTAATGAAATAAAAAGTTTTTAACTCACTTGGAATAATTTGGTATAGATTGATTTATTACGAAAGGTAGCCAAATAAAAGACAGATTCAGTGCCCCTAAACACCACATCACAATTTTGTAATTGTGCTTAATATACAAAGAAATTGGCACTAATATCAATGGCGATATAAAAAACAATTGCATATCCGCAGATAAATACCATGTATGGACTAAACACTAAAGTTAAAGTAAAAAATTATTGCAGTCATATCTATATTTTTTGAATTATTCTTACAATTTTGTCCAACTTGAAATAATTTTGGATATAAAGGAAAAATGGCCAAAAGTATTGGGTGCACCTTGTGTTAATGTAATCTGCATGAATGAGGTATTTTGGTCCAGATCCAAGATGTTTTATGAAAGATATGTTCAAAAGGTAGAGCATCAACAAGGCAGGCGTTAACCTAATTAAATTCAAAATTAAAAAAGAACGGCTTTTTTTGGTGTTCAACGAGGAAAATGTGTAACAGAGGATTTCAAATGTACGAAAATGTCTTTTGCTGATTTTTACAGAGAATTTTCATCTTTTCAAAATTTTTGATTATTTTGAAAAAAGTTTATTGTTTTTTGAATAAAGCTGAATGTATTTTGAAAATTTCAAATAAAAGAAATATTTCAGTATTGTTTTTGAAAAATTTAATTTTGATACTAGAAAGCATTTTTCTTGAACATTTTGATTTGTCTTGAACATTTTCTAAGGTTTGAATTACCTTAAATATCGGTGCAGGTAAATGTATGGAATCAGTCTAATTTGAGTGTCAAATGAATTATTAATCCTGTACTTTAAGTAAATATAGGCAACTAGAAAGCCGCTTATAAAAAAAAACGTATCAACTGATAATGGTGCATTATAAATGTATTGAGCATATTTAGCAAGTTTCCACTAAAAAAAAAATCGCAAATTATATAACTAGAAACTAAATTGTAACAAATTACCTCAGCAATGTCTTGTCTGTTAACTGCAAAAGATCTGCGATCGTACATAGCAAAACCATGTCCAGCAATGATCCACATCATGCTAATTACTTTTAAACCGTAAAATATTTGTAGTTGTTCTTTATTGCCTTTTGGTAGCGTACTTATGATTTTCCTGCCATTTGAATACACGGAAAACGCTACCAAAATTTGATCTTTTATATCTAAAATTTAAAATTAATCTAATTGTATATACATATATACACACTTAACACTGTTATGTACATTTTCCAGTTTTTATCATAATCACCTCGTAAGTTGTGGAAACAAGCATCAACAGAAAAATTACACAGAATAGTAAACTGAAATTTAATGCGAATGTTATGAAAAAGAATCTTACTTTCGGTTAGACAAAATTTTAGTTGATGGTCCAAACTATTTTTTAAAGAATCCTTCGACCTGAAGCATATTTTCAAAATTTTGAAACACTTACATTACGGCGACATCTTTGAAACTATACTCTGCACCACTGTCAACATTTATACAGTTTTCTACAACATTACGAGATCTTGAAGCCGTACCGCTAATATTTTGAAAATCCAACAATTTTCTAACATCCTCTATTGAACAAGAATCTGGAATGCAGCCGGAAAGCATAAACATATCGTTTTTCAAGTCTGGTACAATTTCGTCAATTGGAATCTGTAACATTTTGTTTATTCATAACTGTAAAATTCGTTTTTACGAACAATAACTTTTATTTTCTTCAACACTTCATACGGCAACATCAATAATGGAGTACAAAATTTTCCTCGTAGATGGAGGGTGGTGTTGTGGTGGTCATAATAATGGTCAATTTTCAAACATTCATCCATGATTCCTAAACGCAGTCCGTCGGAATAAAGAAAACCGTTTCCGAATGGAATTGAAGATGAGTCAAACACTAACATGCAAGAATAAAATATAAAAAGCTTTCCTGTTATCAATTACCCAGAAAATAGTAACTTTGGTTAATATGTTTTTTGGAAAATTTTTGTAAAATTATATAAATTTCAAAACAGTAACTTTTATTTAAAAAAAAACGTGTGGCAACACTGTCAATTGTCAATAATTGAGTTTTTGCTACTGTCAAAATTTCGCTTGACAATCGGACTACCACTTGCATAAAAAAATATCCCTATATAGCAAGAAGCGTTTAATTTTGACTTTTATTAAACGCTTTTGTATTTCATAATGAATTTCATTATTAAATCAAATATTAACTTTAAAAGATTAGAATAATAAAAAAGTTAATACTTACTTCTCCAAAATACCGTTTGATTTTTAATAGCTTCTTTAAAGTCTGTTTTACATTGATTAGTGCCATTTTCCCTGAAATTATTCAGCAGTGTTTCAACGTATGCAGGTATATCATAAAATGAATCGTTTGCATTAACTACACAAATAAATACGAAAACAAATAAGATTGCAGTAGTTTTCATTATTTTTATATTAACATTAGAATTTTTTGCTCTAGTTAATATTGGCACCAACTAACTCTCATTACCTAATGTTAATTTTTTTAATTCATTTTGAGTAAAATACGATTTTTTATCAAATTAAACTCTTTATCTGTCAGGCACGAAAAACTCATAATTCTGAATTTTGGACCATTTAAAAAAGCAAATTAATCTGAAAAATGTTTAACAAATTGAACATGTATAATGGTTCATTTTATGGGGTTTTATATATTAAATCATTTACAACTAATGACTCACTTTTAAAAAATTAACATTATGGGGAGAAAATCATGGTGAAATCACGGCTCGATTTATAATCAATTAAATTAAATAAGTTTCTTTTTTATAGTAAAATTAAAGTGCTTGTCTGCAAAATTTATTGTATATTGAGTGAGTGTGAATTAAGGATGAATTTCCAATTAGATAATTGTATTTCATTTACAGTAGGTGCCAATAGTAGGTATGACAAGTGGGGAAAGAATTTACTAGAAAAATACCTTTGTTCAAAATGTAACTACCTGGCTGTTTATTTTGACTAGATAGTAAATAAAACTATAACTAAGGTCCATTCATTTAGGGATGGAAAAAATATGATTGGCCAACTTCCACGTGATTTAATTTTTGAAATTTTATTGAACGAAAGCAAGGTTATAAGGTGACAAATGTAACAATTATTGGATAATTTTAAAAAACGTCATAATTCAAGATGGACGAATTTTCTTCCGTATCTGAATAGAGTATAGTGGATATTTAATAATAAAATATGTTTAATCTAGTTTGGTTAGGTAAAACTGTCAATTAAGTTTATCCATATATCACATTAAGCATATGTATCGCAATTTTTTTTTGGACGTACCTATAACTTTCTGGGAATTTACTAGTAAAAAACCTATTTCTTGCATTTCATTATTTTAACGATAAGTACTTATACAGGGTGATTTACATGTAATTTAAGCTTAACCATAATGATTTTGAAAACTAATAGAGTAATTTTTACCAAATTTTAGATTTAAGGGTTTAGGAGAGGGGGTAATTAGACTAAAATATTTTCATTGCTGTGTCACTTCCGGTTATACCGGAAACTGAGTATTACTTCCTTATTTTAAATGAAACACCCAATTTTTTATTTTAGTTTTGGATTCTGCTTTTAATTTAAGGTTGACTTTGTGTAAGGTATGTTAGGCCTTAAGTTAAAGGTTTTTGAGATATTAATTTTTTTATGTCAAATTTTGAAAATTACATTATGTTCGAAAATGCTTCATATT
>SSSI01007825.1:0-18499 GCA_004796505.1 Oryzaephilus surinamensis | reverse complement strand
ATAAAAATTCTGTGAATTGAAAGTTGCCTTACTACTAATGTCTGATAAAAGCAAAAGCTGTTCGACACGTGACCTGCAAAGTGTGCTTGGGCGCGAAATTGGCGGTCTCTTTATCAGGAGAATATAAACGCTTATGGATGTGTATGGACGTCGTGGTAGTATTTTCATCTCGGTGTGCTGTGCTGTGCTTTGCGTTGCGTTGTATGCTCTGCTTAGTTCTGTTTTCCTACTACACGGAGCCCTGTTTTGATAACTTGATGCACACAATCGACACTATATACTTATTTACCTCCGATACTCCGATGGTTATGATGATGCTGATGATGATGATGATGGTGTTGATTGACGAAAATTCGTTGAAAACAATTTATTTTATAAATATTATCGATTTGTCATTTAAATTACTCTATTTTGGCTAAATTTGTTTATTTTTTTACACTTAATATATTTTTAAATTAATTATATATATGCGTCATACAACAGCTTATACGAGTAGTTTCCAATGAATTTTGGTTTTAAAAAATTAATTTTTTTCATTTAGCCTTTACGATAAAATATACTCCCTACAATTTTTTAATATTATATTGCCGGCCTATTGATAAGAGTTATCAATTTACGATGAAATTTGGTAATAATATCTAAGTTTAACAAACAATAATAAATTAGCTATAAAATTTGAATATGTATTTGAAAGGACTTGATAAATTGTACAAAGCAGCTTTTATGAAATAACTTTAAGTTTCTTATAATTCATAACCATCTAACCTGAAATCTCAAGGCAACATAAAACTGAGGAAGTGTTTTTTCCATTCATCGACAATCGAAAGTTTGTTTTTAAATAAAATTTTAAGCAGATGTTTTTAAAAATGAACAAAACTACTACAATTTCAGTTTTCGTACAAAAATTCTATCATTTACTCTGGTTATCGAATATAACAACACAGATTTCCTTTTTGTATTCCAAACAAAAAAAAAATAATAATAAAAAAATAATCTAATCTATTTGTAACCTCAAATGCTAACTTAAATATTACTGATAATAAAAATAGAATATGACTAGAATATTTTTATTCATAAATTTTAACAAAGAAATTAAGTCGTTTAATACAATTTTAAATATTAGTAGTATTTTTTCTCTCTGTTTCCATATTCTTCAAGTTCATAATTTTTCTATCAACCTTGCCAGATTTCTGCTACCCTAATACAAAGGTGGTGTTTGAAAGTCCGCTTAGGACGTGGTTGGGACCAATACACGACATTCATAACATATAGGAACTAGTTCCAATAACAATACAAACAACAATAAATACCATGTTTTCCAACCACAACAACTGGCCACGAAACTGACCATTACTGGACAATTGTATGACCATTTAAACGCAATGTAGTATAAAACGGTCAGTTCTTTACTGTCCGGTTCTGATCCTGATTAAATTCCCTCACACACCATGTCCATGTATTAGGTAGAAAATGCGTGTATAGGGGGAAAAAGGCACTTTTTTAACGTTGCCAAGGGGAAGAAATAAATTTGGTGCAAAACAACTTTAATGAAGTTTTTATGTTGATTTCCTAACAAATTTACATTAATTTATTCGTTTTAAGTGCAAGTGATCTTAACAATGTCAATTTTAACAGTTAGGTGGTATAAAAATAAAAAATAATCGTTTCGTAATTGAGCAATAATTTATTAACGATGACAACAAAACAAATAACATGTCCTTTTTTGTAAACAATTAATTATATTTTAAGCAAAAAAAAAATGTTATTGGTAAGAAAACCAGTAATTATGTGCATTTATTCGATTATACAAAACAATCACACGTAAGTGAACGTGGAATAAAAAAATCCGTCCAATCAGGATTTTCGACGGGCACATTTTTTCTAGCAACAAATTCCAAAGTATATAAACTACTCAAGAAACCACCACCAAACGCCTGACCATACCAGAACAATACATTGAGAATTGTCAATTTCGGTGGATTAATGAACGTTAAAGTCGTACCAGAGAATAGAAAGAATATAAACAATGCTGGGAAGAAGAAACCGAAGAAATACGTCAAAAGCCATTCGTGAACAATGGCCGATATGACGAAAACACACATTTTGGCAAACATTTTACTGCCGGGACGTACATATTCGTAACAATCTTTGTATATGTACGTATAAAGCCAATCGTGTACAACAATATTCCATGTTCTGAAGAATTCCGAATATGATGTACTCGTCCACCAGTCCAAATAGAACAACCGATCGCCGAAGCGCAGCAGTTCAGCGAACAAATTTAACCAGGAATGCAGAATCATGTAGAATGTTACTAAAAGCAACAGAATACCGGGAACGGTGCTTTCGAATATTGAAACCAACAGTTCCTGCCAAGAGTATTTCCGCAAACCGAATTCACCATAATGTGGCATCAATAAACGATCGACAATGAAACTGTAATAAAACACCACGCCGATTACTTCCAAAAGACGATTAAAGACGAAACTCCATCGAATTGATTTGGTTCTAAAAAATGAAAATTGTTAGAAAATTAGGGGCAAAAAAGAAGAAGGTGATATTATGGTTAATTACTAGAAAGTTCCTAATAAGTCCACAAATCCACCATTATCGAAATAGGGTAATAAAAAATTTCTTATAGTTTTTTGACAATATCTCAAAAACTATTTGAGACAAAAAACTTAAATTTGGTATACATATTATCGTTAAAATAGCTAGTTTCTAAGTGTTAATTCAATTTTTTTCATATACCTACCAGTGGTGTAGTTTATGACTCTTCGTGGGATATATTTCCCCTTAATTTCTGCACCAATGAGAAAATTGGTATCTTAAAGGCACTATTTATATCGCCAACATTTTCTCTACAAAAAAAGTATTCTTGGTCAATAACTCTAAAATCAACCATTCTCGAGAAAAATTGCATTTTATAAAAAAAAACATGAAAAATAGTTCACTTTAGAGTTAGTAACCAAGAATACTTTTTTGTGAAGAAAATGTTGGCGATTTAAATACATAGTGCTTTTACCATAAAAATTTTCTCAGTGGCGTAGAAATTAGGTGGGGATTTATCCCACGCAGCCCCATGAACTACACCACTGGTATATAAAAAAAATCAAATTAGAGCTTAAAAAGGAGTTAATACGTATATTAATAAAAATAATACGTACACAAATTTTAAGTTTTCTATCTCAAATAGTTTTAAAGATATTGACAAAAAACTACAATAAAAGAATTTTTTATCACCCTGTACTTCGATAATGGTGGGTTATAGGACCTTTTCCTCTTAGAATCAACCATAGAATCACCCCCTTCATTTTCCCACATATTATGAAACACTCTGTATATGAAGTTGCTTACCTGGGATATTCGTCGCGATAAATTAACGTTGGTGCAAACAAAAAGTATAAATATTTTGAAAATTTCGGATTTTGAAAATTCAAATCAATCAATTTCGCACATTTCAGTACACGTGGTGCTACACTACGTACAAACGAATGGATTTTCATTAAAAATCTTACCTGAAACACATCAAATCGCTTGTAATCGTTTGTTTATGATTGGTTGATGATGTTTACATGTTCAAATATGACGACAGCTGAAGAAGCTGGTGGCAGTTGAAAATATTGTACTGTTTTTGAAACGTAATAAAATGATCCAAAATAATAGACGATTAGAAGAATAATCCACGAACGATCCCATAAATGGATAAATTGTTCTAAAAAATTATTATAAGAACAGTTAAGATAATTTTGTGAAATTATTGATAAATTTTACTATTTTTATATTGAGTAACTCTTGTAATGGCCCATAGATTAAATATTTGAAAAATTGCACATGTTATACAGAATAATACTAGCCATAACATAAATCCTACATGTAAATTTGCAAAACCTAATTTAATTAGTCTTAAGCCTAGACTAGAACTGAAAATTTACGAAATTACTCACAAGCAATGTTTGTTTTTAAATAGTACTTACTTTTTTGAATAAATAAAATCATGTACTGATACATTAATAAATAAATTCACTAAAGTTGCAACAAACATATGATGTATAGATGCAATATGTTTGTTTTCAAACAAGTCTGTTAATAAAGAATTTCTTAGCACGAACTGTTTTTCTTGTAATTTATAAATTCTGAAAAACCAACATTTATAAATTATAATATACGAAAATTGAATTATTTTTGTGAATTTCTTACTTTTTTGTGTTGTTCTTCGTTTTCTCATCTTGTTCTTGTGAAGCATTTGGCTTCATATTGTTGAGAAAATAACTAAAAGTATTAGAATTTTATAATATTTGTATATTTATATTTAAGTAACGCAGTTTAAAAAAAAAACGCCAAATTTATTCATTATATCGAAATTTTTATTATAGTAATTAATAAAACATTTTTATAATTTGAACGATGTTCATTTGTAATTCAAATTCGAAATTAAATTATTAAATATGTACATACCTGGAGAAAAACTATCAATTTGATATGTACATATATACGAGTATTTTTAAAACAAACTAAAACACACACTGGTCACATATCAGTCTTTTATAAAACTGACGAACTAAGAAATTTTTAACTTCCTTATCAAAGGTCAACAAAATATATTTATTTAAAAAACCTATATACTCCTATTATTTCTCAGCACAGTTTTAAGAGAGAATACACGATTTTTTACACCTTCATATTAAGTTTAACTTTTGTCGAACATTTATACGGTTTAGTTTAATAGAATTTAATCACGTTACATAATTTGAAAAGTAGTTTTCTTATCAAGCGAACCAAGGATATTATTTTTATTTATACATCAATTTATTTTAAAAGGATTTAATAGTAAACATACGAAGATTATCATTTATTTTCGACGATAATATAAAATTTATCAAATTTCACAATACAGCACTTACGACTATAAATAATTTTACAGAAAAAAAATGCTCGTCTATTCAATATAAAGGGCTGTATTTAATAATCTGGGTATAATTAAGTCGATGACACTTTTCGGTCGTGGATGATTAATTCGTAACATCATTTCCATTGTGTACAAACTAATTATATGGCCTGTTCCGAAAGCCACCCCAAACCAGAAAGCCAGTTTCGGTATTGGACGATTATTACAACCCCCAAAAAAGCTCGTTATTAAACCAAATACGACGTACTGAAATAATAAAGCTGGAAAAGCGAATTGTAAAGTGAACCATAAATGGATTTCGTGTGTAATTGCTGAAAACACGAAAACAATGAATTTTGCTGTATTTTTACTAATCGATTCAATATGTACGTAAATATCTTTATAAATATATGTATATAACCAATTATTCATAATAATGTTCCATTTGTTGATGAACTCTTTTGGTGTTGTACTGTTCCACCAGTCATCGTAAAATAACCGATCGCCAAATTGTAAAATTTCGGCAAACATGTTCAACCAACAATGGAAAAACATGTAAAATGCAGACAATAATATTAAAATACCAACAATCGAATTTGCTACTATTAATAACAGAAATTCGATCCATGTAATTTTCTGCAAACCGAAATTTCTGTATGAAGGAACAAAGAATTTTTCTAATAAATAGTTGTAGAATAAAAGGGTTAACATAATTTCGAATAATTTGTACAATACAAAAGTCCACCGAGTGTTTTTCGTCCTACAATGAAACAAAACGCGTATACAGTTATTTATAGTATAGTAATTTAATTTACCTTGGATATTCATCACAATAAACTAATGTTGGAGCAAATAGGAAATATAAATAATTACGAAACGTTGGCAGTTCCAAATTGAATGGATAATTGAGAGCTTTTGGTGTACTTGTACGAACAAATGCATATATTTTCATTGTAAATCTCACCTAAAAGTTATATTTATAATTTGATCATACATTCAATTGAATGAAAATTACTTCCTCGTATATCAAAATTGATGCTGATCCAGCTGGTATATCAAAAATGTATACAACTAGAAAACTGGTTAATGCTGTAAATACAAAATATCCAAGAAGTGACATGTACAAAATGATGTCCCATAATTTTCTAACTACAATGAACAAAATAATAATTAATCGTTTAATGACATAAAATCGTTATAAACAACATTTCAATGGAAATGTTAGCCTCAACTTTGCCCAGAATATAAACACCATGAAACAATAACATGTTAACAAAAACATTAAAAACCAATATATGATTACGATCGAAATGTGATCGAATGCATATGAAAATAATTTAAAATTTTCATCAAATCTGAAAATATTCAAATCAATTTAAATATATTTGTTAAAAATATACTCACCTGTTATTAACAAATTTAAGAACTGCATCATTAATAAATAAACTTATAATAATTATTAATAAAATGTTGTATCCACTTTGAATATGTTGATTTTCGAGTAAAATTGTTAATATAGAATCGCGAATCTCAAATTTTCTTTGTGGCAAAGATCTAAATAATACTCAAACTGTGTTTTTGTTTATTTGATATATTTTTACTTACTTTTTAACAACAATTTTTGAATTCATGATAATACCTACATATAAACGAATATATAATACAAAGAAATTTAAAGTGAAAATATTTTGTAAATTTCTTTATTAGAACTACATATACTGTAATGAAGGTTACAAAGGCAATTAAAAATTAATAAGAAAATGTGTTAATTACATATTTGGTGCTTTCTGCATTTGTTTAATTTTGTCGTATGTTGATTTATTTAATTTTAATTCGAAAAAATATTTATACAACCATTTCGGAAGTTTATCTGATATTCTATTTTTTTCTTCATTATTATCTGTTTCTTGTTTCTTTACTAAACCATGCTGGTTAATATATATTTCCACAGTGAAATTGTTCACATAATCATTTTTATTTGTACTAGTAAAGATTTTGCATTTAAATCGTCCATATTTGGATATTTTTTGTTTAATAACATTAAACATCGAAATAAATCGTTCGATATAAAATATGGTTTTGATTATGGATTTAATAGTTATTATTTCTGCCTTATTATTAATTTCTTGTACATCACTTACAGCTAAACCATTAAGCAAATTCATCAACATTATTGAAACCAATAAAATAAATATACATAACAACCATTTACTCATAAACAAAGTGTATTTGAAGGATGTAGCTTCTAATTCACCAGAAATCATAACAGTTACTTTAAAAATTGATTGAGGAATTGTTTGAAAAAAATTTTCTTCATCTTCCGGATCAAAAAACATTATATAAAAACTTATTGCAAACGAAAATAATATTATAGCATACCAAACAAACAATTTCAGATAACTTTTTACAACTTCACGTAATACTGCTGTAATAACTGACATGTGTGGATTTTGACCAATTAAGAATAAAAATGTAAACGAAGAAATTAAAATGCAAAATGCAGAAATTTGTATTTTAAAATTTTTATCGAATGGTAAAAATGTTAGAAATGTTAACAAAATAACTAATAATTCTAAATAATTATCAAACGTTTTAAAATAGACTTTTATATTGGAACGTATTTGAATGATTTCTATTATTGTCAAAAATACTAAAATTATAAAAAGTAATATGTAGATAAAATAAGTTAGCCCTTTGTTTATATTTTCTTCAACCTTTGTGTAATTGAATATGCAATGAAGAATTAATAGTATATAAAACACTGCATAAGAAATTGTATAAGAGTAATAAATCTTACGTATTTCGTGCCATTTGAGCAGTAAGTATGTTGTAATCAATGGATGGTTCAAAAGATGTTTGTGTTCTGGTGAATGGCTTATAATATTGATAAAGTCCATGTCTGGTAATTGGCAACTTTGAATTTCCACTTTAGTTTCCTCATTTTCTTCTTTGTTGCACTTATTTTTAAAAGATTTCAAACTTTGCACACTTATTTTTTCTTCTTCCGCCAAAGGAGCCTTTTGCTGCCCAACTTCATTAATTTTGGATTCTTTTTCTCCAATTCCATGTTCCGTTTCGGCTTCCTTATCTTCCTCTTTGTTGTCCTGATTTTCAAAAAATTTCAAACTTTGCACGCTCATCTTTTCATCTTCCACCAAAAGAGCTTTTTCCTCCCCATCTTCATTAATTTTGGATTGACCTTCTTCATTTTTTTGTTCTGCCTGATTTTCAATTTCTAAATTTTGCA
Source organism: Oryzaephilus surinamensis (assembly GCA_004796505.1). Classification (NCBI taxonomy): domain Eukaryota; kingdom Metazoa; phylum Arthropoda; class Insecta; order Coleoptera; family Silvanidae; genus Oryzaephilus; species Oryzaephilus surinamensis. The sequence goes on along the minus strand of SSSI01007825.1, from coordinate 10,364 downwards.
CACTTTTGTTTTCTTTTTCCAACAAAGGAGTTTCTTCGTCATTATTTTTAGAAATATTTTCATCATTGCCTTGTATGTTTTTGCTTTATGCTTTTTTGTTATTAATCCATGAAAATCTATTTTCACAGTTAACTCTTTTTCAAATGGATAATATTTTTCCAAATTAAATACAACACATTCATCGAAATATTTCTCTAAAAGTTCCCCATTCATTTCATGTATTGGCATAATGTGGAAAATATTTTCTTGAAACAAAAAACCACCTTTCATATGTTTCATAATTTCTAATATGTGTTCTTCTTTTGAATATCGCACAGCATAATGTAACACATTGGAATTTAAATGCGGTTCAACATAATCAAAATTTATACCTTTTTTATAGTTTGCCAAAAGAAAGTCAAGACATTCCGCTGTTCCGATTTTATCGCTGTAACGAACTATACTTATAAAGGCTTCATCAGGAATGATTTTTCCTTGTTTTTCATATTCGTTTAACAAAACCTTAAATACCTCAACTTGTCCATAAAGTGCAGCCATGGCAAGTAGATTTTTATTTTGATCTTCGAATAGTTCGAAACCGTTATCCAGAAGATCTTTAGCTTTATCATCGTTTCCCTCCTTGCAAATTGTTTCAAATTCTTTATGCTTTTCATCAGCTTCAAGACGTTCCAATTTTTTAAAACACGTTTTTGTTTTACTTAGTTCCGAATTTATTTTTTCTAATAATTCATCTGAGAGAGTATCCATTATTTTATGTGTTCCAACTTCATTGTTGATTAATAAATTAAGACAGTAAATGAAATATTCCAGATTTTTTTCATTGGCACTTTGAAGCAAAACATTGAAACCATCTTTATTTTGATGATATTTTGAACAAGCTTCAAGTAAAATTGTCATTTTTGTATCAAGAAGTTCATATTTTAATACAGATTCTTCACGTTTTATAATTTTCTTGATTGTTTCTGTATCATTGAAATGTAGAGCATTCTTTAATTGTTTAGTTGAATCATATATTGTCAATTTTTTTCCAGACATCTAAAATTATTGTAAATTAGTTGGTTGATAATTCTTCATAAGTTTTAATTTACAATACTTACTTTTACAACATTTGTGCATGTATAACTACCATTTGGAAATAAATGTAGGGGTACGGGTATCTATAAAGGCAATTAAAGTCAAACATGGTGTACGAATTTATTTATTTTGTATTATTTGCATATATTGTGTATGTGCGATAAAAGCTGTATTAAAAAATAAATAAAAGATAAAAGCCCAACTTTGATTAAGTTTATTATACTCGTATTTACAAAAAAAACATTATTTTGTAAGCAATTTAATTCTAAACAGTTCCTGAAATGTCTCTTCATCAACTTGTAATCCATCCAACCAAACTAGAAATTTTTGAATAAAATTTTTCAAAATGGATAAACCATTTCCTTCAAATCCGTTTTTTTGTTCGTATTTACTTTTGTTACTAATTGTTCCATTTTCATTTATGAAAATCCGAACAACTGATTTGTGGTCAATAAAAGAACATTTCAGTATTTTTGGCATAAAAAATGTGCTATTTTTATTTGATAACAAACTTTCTACATAATGCAAAAACTTTATTCTGTTCTTATACATTGTTAATCTGACCTTTTTTCGTATATCTTGAACATCGTATACAGCAAAAGCATGAAGCATATTTATTAAAATAACGCAAACAAGAAATATAAATAATATAAACAATAAATAACTCGATGGTAAGCTATAATCGTTGTCTTTCGCATTTAATTCACCAGTTGCCATATCAAGTACTTTAAAAGTTGCATTTGATGGTATTTGAAAATTACCATCATTTTGAAACATCATGTGAAAACTTAAAACAAATCCAATGTAAATTAAGAAACACCAAAACATTATTTTTGTATAAGTATAACATACTTTTTTTAAAATTTCAATAGTTACAGACATTTTAGGATTCTGACTAAGAAGTAAAATGAATTCAAATGCAACAAAAATTATACAAAACGATGAAAGTTGTTTGTTAATTTCTAAATTAAAATTTAATAAAAAAATTATTAAAATTATCAACAATTGTAAATAATTTTCGATAAAGGCGAAATACAGTTCTAATGCCATTATTAATTGAAATAATTCACGTAGAAAGTATATTACCAAAAATATTTTTAGAATGCATAAAAGATCAGTTGTTTGATTGTTAAAACAATTCGTGTACGATGAAAGAGAAAATACATTTATAAATATCATAAATGTAAAATAGAAAATTAAATTTAAACGATACAACCACCGTAATTGATTATATTTCAACAACACAAATATAGTACTTATCGGATGGATAAGAAGATGTTCTTGTTCCGGTGATTTTCTCATTTCGTTAATCAAATTCATTTTCGGTAAAAAATTAACATTGTTAGCATTTTTTTCAGCATCCTTATTGTCATTTCTGTCGGATGGTAACAAAAAATTGTTGTAATTTATTTCAACTTCAAGCTCCCTTTTCCAAAAATACTCGTTCTTATTGGGAAATGTGAAACAATTATCGAAATGTTCCTTCAAAATATCTAGATCTATTTCGTACAGTGGCATCACTTCGTTTGTGTTTTTCTGAGCCAACGAAAATCCTCTTGACAATGCTTCAAACTGATGTTGTCTTGATCCATAACGTACAAAATAATGTAAACAGTTGCAACTAAGTATCGGATCGGAATATTTGATGTCAATCAAATTACCATGTTTCGTTTGAAAAATATGATCCAGGCAAGATTTGGCTCCTTCATTGTCAACGTATTGCGACAGATAGGTGAGGAATTTTCCTGGAATAATTTCACTTGCATTCTTCTCATAATATTTATCTATTAAAAGTTTTATAATTTCAAAACATTCATAATGTGCTGCAAGTTCTATAAAATTAATACGTTGCGTTTTTGGAGGTTTTGCAAAAGGATTACAGTTGTTGCTTAATAAAAATTTAGCAATTTCAATAGAATTTATACAACAACACCATTCAAACAACTCTGTGGATAAGTCCCTTGACTTTAAAATATCATCCAAAGTGTTGAATAAATTTTTAAATTTGTCAATTTCTTCTCTAGTTATATATAATTTCAATAATGTTTTATCAGGAAGACTTACAGGTGATATTGGCAATGGCCTGTTTTTGCATAAGTTTTTTTCTTCAATTAAAGTTCTTGCACTTTTCCCTTTTTTCGATATTTGGTCCAAATCAACATTGGACCGATTTGAAAGTATTTCATTCACAATGGTTCCCAAACCTTTCTCAGCAGCAAAGCATATTGCTGACCTCGCAAAAATATCAAACTGATTTACATCCACATTACGGTCCAGAAGAAATTTTGTAAAATCAGTGAGTTCGAACTGTGTAAATTGTTCAGAATAATTTACTAAAATGTGTAATGCATTTTGCTCTTCAAATGTAACATCATTGACTACTTCCGGTTTTCGTTCAATTAGACATTTCGCTAAGTCTAAACGTTTGTTCCAAATTAAGAAATGAAGGCCGGTGTAAAGTAAATCGGCTTCTTCACTTGCATGTACATTCACATTACAGTCGATAAGAGTTTTCAGAGTTTCCTCGTTTAATGTTTCAGAATATAAACTGCAAGCTGTGACAAAAGCTGTTCTACCGAATTCAAATTTATGTTCTAAAACAATTTCTGAATCACCTAGTTCTTTAATTTTTTCTATTTTGTTGTTTTTCACCGCATCTAAAAATTGTTTAGCATTTTCGTGATACATTTTTTGAACGACTACTAATTTTCTATGGACAGGTGTGGTTTTACAATATTTATCTAGCAAATATGTATTTGCACAAAAATATCATATCTTGCTGCCAAACAAATCAAACAAAATTTATATATTATTTTCATGCTCTTTATTTACAATATACCATATTTACATTTTTTTTAAGAAAACTTTTTTGATATAAAATATATTAAGAGCACTTTTTTAAGTACTACATAAAATATACTATTTAATTGAAAAACACAGTTCATATCACAAAATTATTAGTTGTTAAATTTTTATATGTTCATCTTGTCTTTTTTATCAACTATTACCAAAATAGAAACTTTAAAAGAACTCATTAATGTATGCATTAAAACTTAAAACCACGTCTAAAAAAATATTAATTTTAAAGCTTATTTTCTAACAGTGTGTATATAACAATACTTTGTCGAATATTTTACAGGATGATATGACTTAGTATAAACCAATTGTTAAATACTGTTTTGCACCAAGTCACAATTAAACTGTTAAACAAATATCATGTAATAAAAAAAAATATATATGTACATACTAAATTTAAATTATTATCACTGTACTGAAATGTACTTAATTTCAATAGTTATGGCAACATGAAATGAAATTTCAATTTCCAAAATTTACTCAACAATGTTGGCCACATACGCCATTATTAGAATACCAAAAATGAGTGCTAACAATTGCTTAAACGACTCTTTCGGGTCTTCTTCTTTGAGTAAATCAGGAAGCACTGTAACTAGTGCAATATGTAGAAATGTACCGGCTGTAAATGGTAAAATCCATGAAGTTCTCGCCTCTACAAATGATAAAAAAAATAACTTTGAAAGAAAAAGTGTTAACTTTATTTACCCATTGCATTAGAAGCACTATTGAATAAAATGGCCGTCATGGCACCAATTAAGCCACCACTTGCTGTTAAAAGTTGAAAAATGGCCGCATGCCATCGAGTAAATCCGGATTTTAATAAAATTGCAAAATCTCCAACTTCATGTGGTATTTCATGTACAAGTATAGCGAATGTTGTTAATGTTCCAAGACGAATTGATACTAAAAATGCACCACCCAATGAAAGGCCATGCATGAAATTGTCAATTGTGTTTGATACTAAATTTAAATAGCCTGTTATCTAAAAAAATCACAAAAATTATGCACAACTCCACTAGTCTGCATTGTACTTACTTGTTTCTTGTTATTTTTTTCGTCTATTGCACCTTTTGTGTTATTGTTAATATGTAATGCATTGATTTCTTCTTGTGATTCTCGAAAACTTTCAATAACGGAAAAGATTTTTTCAGTAATGACGAATGCAATTAGACCAGTCAATATTAATATGCCACTAGTTGATGTGGGATGTCCACCTGTTTAACAAAAAAAAGAGACTAATAAAGAAACCAACAAAGTAATTTAGTGATGGTATTGTTAAACGAGTTGAGAGGACTATAATTCAATTATAAAATACAATTGTACAATACTTGAAATAAATTGCATGCAAATTGACTAGCCCTTATAAAAGCTAAATTGAATTAAATTGATGGCCAAGTTGCAATATTTCAACAGCTGTTATCAAAATACGTTTCACTGGACAAGAGATAAGCTGCAAGGTTTATGTTTTCCTTTCTTGTTTTGAATAAACAAACAACTAATACGTAAAATATGCATATTTGATAAGACTTACCATTGCGGGCTGCATCGTTGGCCCAAATTTCAGGCAATGAATGTAAAAATACATCACCCAAAAGTCCACCAACAGCAAAACTCAATAAAGTCTTCAGAGTATTTGCATTTTCTATAAACAAAAACAAGATTATCAGAATATTTATTTAATGTATACAGTTTACCACATAGTTATTCTTTTTTAAACAGAAGCTTGATAAATTTCTAATCATTATTTTGTGAAAACAATGAATAATTTGTTGAAATACTTAGTAATATTGAAATTGTGTCAATTTAAAAACACATCTATTAGGTAGCATAAAAGAAATTCAATGAAAAAATTCAATACTTTCACTTTCTGTTAAATGCGAACACAAGTTTGTATTGAAAAGTCGAAACGAAATTATAATTTTTGCATGAAATTTAATTTTTAACAAATTTTGGTAAACTACCGAGTCATTTTTTTGGGCCACGCCAACAAACAATCATGTGATTTATTAGATTTAAATATTCAAAATGGACTTTGTCGCCATTTTAGTTGAATAATAATTGTCTAGTCATATTTTATTGGATATTTATATAATTGCCACTTACATATATGACATTTTCACAAAAATTTGTCCTTGATGAAGGACCAAATTTAACCCTGGATACAATTTCACTGGATCTTTAAGTGGCACGTTTTTCGATTACTATTGTTTAATAAACCTTAGGTACTATGTACTTATTTAGTTTGTAAAAAAACTACACTAGTTGTCTTTTGGAAGAATTCAAAGACAAGTACCCAATTAGATACATGGTCCTAATCTAATCTAAGTACGTGCAGAGATTGAATTATGTTATTATACCTAATATTTTAAAGTATATTAGATTTTTTCCAACATTTTTACTAACAGAAAATATTATATAATTTTATGTGAAAGACCGTTTTATTTGTATTATGAAAGATCATAAAATGGTCAAATTATCTTTATGGTGCTAAATATGTTTAAGTTATATTGTTAATTTTTAATTTATTAACTTCTAGATAATGAATGGCATAAATTGTTATATAATTAGATAGTTTTAGTGAATTTAAAATAAAATTTCTATTTTTTTTTTTTGATATACAATTCATATAAAAATAAAACATTAGATGATGTTCTCAAATTAATTATATATGAGAAGCGCAATTTAATTGGCTATCAAGGCCAGTTAACATTCTATGAAATTGATAATGAATATACAAAACATTGAATAAATATGCATAATTATAGATAGGCTATTAAGTATCTATAATTTGTTCTTTGTAGCACTAAATTTAATAGAATCACAATTTTCCAGTGGCGTAACAAAAATTTTGTTACACTTTCTTTAAATTTTTACACAACAATTTATACATTTAAGTTTATTTAAAAAATTAAAACGTAAAAACATATTCTGTGTAATGCATACGTCATTACTCCATCTAACAAAGAAACATTTATAAATAGATGATTTGAACGTTTTCTACAATATAATTTTTATTACCATATCAAGCATGAAATGTAATATATTACAAATATTATCTTCGCTTTGCAGACATATGCTTCCATTGTTCACTAAATAACAATAAATTTTGTAATATTTCATGTTGATGTAATAAATAATATGATTTTATTTAATAAAACTGTAAAATCTCTAAACTAATAGTAATGAACATACAAGGAAATCAACGTTTACATTTAAAAACGGGTTATGACCTTTTAATGTTAAACTTATGGCCCTGATAATATTTTTATTTAATTTTAGCACAACAATTGCAGTACAAACGCCATTAGTTTTATTTTCTTTGTTAATTTTATGTAATAACAAATTAGAAAAACATTTGTTGTTGTTTTATTAGTCATGTCCGAGGCTAATTATTTCCAAGACAATGACAATCAAAAATCCAAAGCAAATATTTATTGTCTAATGTTGTGAAAACTTGAAATACAACAAAGGTACATATTTTCAAAAAAATCCAAAAAAACAATTAAAATCTAACCTCCTTGTTTAAGATTATCGGTTTGGTCAATTGGTATGACAAGGAGAGGTAGAACTCCACTAAGTCCGACAAGGATGGAGCCAATTGCAGCCCAGAACCATGGCATATCCAGAAGACTTAACCATTCAGCTGGTATCGGTTCCAAATTGAAGCCCTTGTACGAATTAGCGAAATTCGTTTCATTTGTCATCTCGACCAATTCTAACACTACTGACATTTTTGTATCGAGTCTATTTTATTGATAGGAAAATTAGGAAATTGAAAACGAAAAAAAAATTATGTACACTTATAACCTATAATTTACGATTATGAACACTTCAAAAACTATAACGTATTAACCAAAACACCCAATGTTATGATAAAATTAAAGATTGTATTTGGTGCCGACTAACCTACTCTGAGATTGAGCCGGACAAATACTAGTTTGATGAAGAAAACAATTAAAGAACACTATATTATTGTTGTGTACTCATCATTTTTGTTTTTACTACATGTCTGGCTTCAGCATTCAGCTTACATGCTTTTCAAATAGTCTAAATCTACAACTACTGCGCATATAAACTCCCCTACTCAGATCCAATTGATCCACAAGCTTTTTATCCCTCCAAAGTAGTCTCCTATCTTGATCCTCAATAAATATTATTTCTCGCTAATCAGGTGCAAATCCACGTAATTAGATCAAAAGTTTCCAATCTACGTTTAAATTCCAAAACATTTTTCAAAATTGCGACGCCATATTGGCTACGTCACAAAGTGTTTGTTGTGTAAATTTTTGTGTAATGTAAAAAGGTTGAACACCTTGGTGGAATAAACTGGTGTTTCGACGAATGCCCGCGCTGGATGGTTTAACGAACTTTTAAATTTCATTAGATATTATTCATATGTAATTAGGAAATTTGCTCATTTTATCCAAAATCATTGTTTTAATAGATAAAATTATTACATTGTAACAATAGAAAATAAAATAAATTCCTTTGTTATTTATTTATATCAAAAATATTACACATTCTAAATGAGCCGTGGTTAATTAGGTATATTTGAGACTTGCCAATAAATTCCCTAACGAAATTTCATTCACATATATCTAATTATGCTATTACTAGAATAAAACTGCTCAAAATATACATACATGAAAGACATTCAGAAAATCACAGTGTGAAGCAAGTTCGTTGAGTGACTTGCATAAACTTTTGTTGATCTTTATTAAAATTAATAAAAATTAGAATGGATTCTTGGGGTAATTTAGATATACATACAGCAATTGCAAGGGATGATATGACGAGTAGTTTTCGTCATAAAAAAAGAACAGTAAGTAATTAAGTCCCGCCAAAAATTCATTTTTGAATTAACAAGCGTGTTTCCCTGTACATATAAAATTCTTAAGATATTTTTAGAATCCTCACTGTTTTGTATTTAGATTTGCTAGCTAGTTACGTAAATAGGTATTTAGTTGTGTTACTAACATATTTCCATAAAGTTGTGATTTTATCAATTAAAAACAAAAAAAGCAATGGATGGCGGTCCTGATATTTGGGGGCAATTGGCATTAGAAGCATCTCAAGTTTATTTAACAGATGGAACAGCGGCAAGAAGCCCATTTGCCGCAACGGTATGGCTGTTTTCCCAGCAATTTTTATAACAATATACAGGGTGAGTAAGAGTAACGTTCCAAAATGTGTCGGGTGTATATACTAGACTTGAAAATAAGCCAACAAGTTTTAACAAACTCCACATTCCTGAATAATTACAAGTTGTCAAAATTTTATTAAGTCTTTCCTCGTCACAACTTCGTTTCAGAACGTTATTCTGAATCACCCTGTACACAAATACGATTCAAACAGTATTGCCAAAATTAAATTTGTCTTACAGACTATTGAAAAACTGCCCGATAAAGTTCTTCTCCACATATTCAGTTATTTGAGCCACAAAGAAATATGCCAAATGGCAAAAGTGTGTAAACGTTGGCGTTTAATCTAGTGCTGTCAACTTAGGAGAATAATGATCGTAACCGGTCAAGTAATAAATTTGACCGTAACCGAATTAACCGGTTAACCGATAGTCATATTTTTAACCGGTCAAAAATTGGTTGATCGATTAAAAACTGAGTTTGACCGAGTAACAGATAATTTAATCGGTTTCACATATTCGTAACCGGACCGAAACTATTATTAAATATTTATTATTAAATAATATTTACACCATAATAAATTATAATATACTATATTGTTGAAAAAAATTGTTCATATTAATTTTATACTTAGTTATTTTAGTAGTTTAGTATTATTATTATTATTATTATTATGTAATTATGTATTATGTATACTCGTAAGTCTCATGTATTTTGTGTTTTTTTTTTATAAGATATATATTATTCCATTTTCTTGCTGTACAGGTGCTTATAATTTATTGCAATAAAACCAAAATATTTGGTTTATTTTATATATGTATTTGATTTAAGTTGAAATACTTTGATATCAAAATAATTCAGCTTAATTAAATTTAGTTTACTAAAATTTAACTATAATCAAATGCAAAGAATAGAGAATTAACCGATTAAAATTTAACCGGCTAAAAGTTCACCGATTAAAATTTAACCGACTAAATTTGACCGATCAAATTTAACCGTATATGACCGAAAATCGGTCAAACACCGGTTAACCGGTTAAAGTAAAAAATTTAACCGATAGTAAATAAGAAAATTTTAGTCGGTTAACCGTTTAACCGGCCACGGTTAACAGCACTACTTCAAACCTTCAAACTGGGCTGAACTGAATTCTAATATCATCGAATACAATACCACTGACTATTCGATACATATGAAAATAAAATGCACTGTAAACTGTAAGTGTAAAGTAAAGCAGGTAAAAAGCTTACTTCAAAGGTTTTGTTGACACACGCATATATACTAACCCTTCAATTT